>WAAE01050168.1:0-10866 GCA_013400495.1 Nicator chloris | reverse complement strand
GTTTGCCCAGGGCTTTGTCCAGTTAGGTTTTGAATAGCTATAAGAATGGAAAATCCACAATGTCTCTGGGAAATTTATTCAGGTGTTTTGCCACCCTCACATTTAAAAAATGTGAGGGTGGAAAAACACCTGAAAAAACTCTTATGTTTGATTTTGTACCCTTTTGCATCATGTACTTTCAGTGAGCACCACTGAAAGTCTATCCCTCTATTTTTACACTGTCCCTTAGATAAGAATAGATGATGAGCAAAGTTCCCCTGAGCCTTCTCTCCCCTAACAATCCCAACTCCCAGTCTCTCTTCAAATCAGAAGTGAATCATGAGAAAAGTTTGTTTCTCTGAAGAAATATTTAAGAAAGGGCAGAATACACCAGAGAGAGGAGGCCACACACACACACACACACATACACACATATACACAATAGTGAGAAGTAAGAAAGGGAACACTGAGTTTAGAGAAGGCAGTTCATGAGGGAGTAGATACTCTCTGCAGCCTGTGGAGAATACACACCAGAGAAGAGAGGTGAGAAAGAACAGCTAACTAACATACATACTAACTGCAAGGTCAACTTACCACCCTAACCTAAAATAAGAAACAATACCAATTATCAAGGTATTGATATATTACAACATTTTAAAATTTCATATAATTGAAATAAGAATGCCCCCACATTTCTAGATCAGTGATGCATGTACTAGGAGAATGGTAAAGAACTATTCTAACACTGATATGCTTTAGCTGAAGTGGATATTGAATATTCCCTTTACAGTAAAACTAAATGTCTTCTGGTGTGCAAATACTTTTACAACAGTGTTGTGTTGTTGTAAGTTTTTTCTTAGCCTTCTGAGAAGTTTACATTTCTTGGAATCAGAGTTCTCACAGTTCTATGTAAACAATCTTTTATTTTTGTAACTGCCTCTCTTTGTTTAGAATTCCTTCTGCTAGGAGGAGAAAGTTGATTGACTGTTGCTTTGACCTATGGGGTTTGAGAAGTAGCAATTTCACTCTCTAATCCATGGTCACTTTTGGAAATCTATAAATATCAAGGCTGGAAATAAACTAGGCCCTTTTTTGCCTTAGACATCACAGAGTCTGCGTCTCTTCGTGTCCTATTGCGACACAACAGTTATTGTTACTTTTGACAGTATATTCCTCTCCAGAAGGAGAGATTTCTTGGACAAATTGCAAATTTTATTACAACTTTTTCAAACCCTTTAAATCAGTTAAACCTGGTCACAGAGGGGAGCAGCTACAGTAATGTCATGATTAGCAGCAAAGTGCTCTGGCTTTTAGCGGGGTGCATGGAGCGGGTGACAAAATTAGGTGGATCCTTGCAGTTCATGATGGAAGAGATACAAGACAGCCACTGAAAAATATATGTTGCTATAGAGAAAGAACTACTTAGTGAAGAGACAAATGAAGAAATAGTGAGTGAATAGCAAAAGTCCAGCTTCACACCACCTTCATGAGAATAGACAAAACTATACATACTGAAGTAAGAGAACTCGGGGCCACTCCATTCTGGTAGGAGTTTACCATTCTTAAGTGAATGGATCTTGGCAGAATTGCATGTATAATACTCACTCCATTCAGAAAACCAATCTCCCTAAACAAGATTTCAGACCATAAATTGGCCTGGATCAAACTCAAATTCATGTAAATAAATTTTAAAAGGACAACAAAAGTAGATAGGAGAGACAATTTAAATAAAGTAGTAACGGCAGGCATCCTAATTGTTATGTTCTTTTTAAAAAATCTTCTCAGTCTTTGCATTGTTTTTCCTTGATTTCATTTCAGTTTGCTTTCCTTTTAATAAATGAAATGGAGTTCATTTAAGTAGCTGAATAAGTCAGCTGGTAAATGGGGTTGAACTCCAGTAAAGCTACTCAATCTCTGCCTCTGACAGTCAAACAGAACAGATTCTGATTGCATCTACAGAGTAAGTGAAAAAGTATGTGTTTCCAACAAATAAAACTTTACTTAAATGCCTCACAGATGAGACAGACAAGTTTGTTCACTTAGGTCTAGCAAAAGAAAACAGTATAAAAGGGAAAAAAATACATGAGCCTAAATGGGAACAGTTTGCTAATTCTTGTTTCTCTGTTCCAATAATTATATTGTTATGTTAACTCACTTGAATAAATTCTGAGAGTAGTGACTGAGGGAATTGCCATCTCTTCATTGTTTTAATGAGAATGAAAGATCTAATTCCACACACACTGAGCCTGAAATTGCATCAGCTATCTCTGGAACATTTTGATGAGCTAATCATCAAAGATAATTATTATTCTTAGAAACAACAGTTGTAATACAATAAGATTTTTTAATAAACCAACAGGTGGAGATAATAAAGGTACAATAGTTGAAGTTAAGTTCTTATTACATGATCTTTAGTCGCAATGTTTTATCCTTAGAATGACTTTGCTGCCTGCAATTTCCTTTAACCCATGAAAGACAAGATACAAAGAACAAAAAGCATGGTACTTGCATTTATTTAACATTTTTCCAGTGAAAGAAAGTACTCAAGAAAAGCTTAGTAACCACTGCATTTCTGGAGAAATTTTTGTGTTCTATTTCTTTGTATGTTCCATAGCAGACATAGCCATCAGATTCTTTCCAGACACTAAGCGTTTTTTAATTTTGTTTTGGTTTACATATTTGGAAATTAACACTGTTATTAACATTTATAAATGAACCCAGATAATTCTAACTTTCAATATGACCACAAGCAACATTTGTAAATTAGAGCCATTAAAATACATTTCCTTCCAGACCTTCACAAAAAGGGCACTGAAGGATATAGAGTATCCCAAAAAATTTTCCCCAGACCCTTGAGATCTTTCAATGTATCTACATGATTTGACTTATGTCCTGCCTTTCACTTCTCTGTCAGTTTGCATCTATGATTTGGTCAGAAGATATTCAGTCTGCCTCAGTGATTCAAAAGATAATGTTTCACAATGTCATTAGATACCAATATCTTAATGGATTCAACATTGAGAAAGCATGTACTATACCAGTAGAAGTTATTTTGGGGCATATGACACAAAAACACTAAATTAGTGAGCAGATTTTAACTGTCTGATCAAGATATTGGTGGAACAGACCAAAGATGAGATGTTAGCTCCATAGTCTGCAACCACAGCCAAAAGTTAAAGAAAATAAATAAAAATATTGGTCAAAAATGGAAAGAATAAAAACAGGTTAATTTCAGAAAGTTTTAATCTTAATTACACTGCTGGGATCTGGATAAAGAATTCAGTCTGAGAATTGTAGCTTGTGTTTTAAAATGTTTTTCTTTGTCCTTCCCTAATACTTACATTTGATTCAGATTTTCTCATAACACAAACCTTTGCTTCATTCTCATCTCTCAAACACGTCCATCTTACCTATAGCACACCAGCAATCAAGCTCAGATGTCTTTGCAAAAAAACCCAAGCAGAACTAAGTTTTTTTTTTTTTTTTTTTTTTGATGGGGCAAGAAAAATCAGGTTTCACATCTCTCAGGTATTGCTAGGAAACAAAAGAATTAAAAATGTTTTGATACATAAATATCCAATTTCATAATGATCATTTATGGAAACTGTATTAAAATGCACCTAATTCAGGCTAGACAGGCAACCGTGATTTCTTGATGTAATATAACTTTTGTGATACAAAGTTCACTTTATATGTCTTTAAACTAAATGCTGGTGTTTGCAATCTGAGAAGTCAGAGGTAAAATACTGAAAAGTCTAGGCTTCCCCAATACTCAGCTGTAACAACAATCTGCAATATAGAAATACAGAAACTCAAATAATGGTGAGAATAAGTTCCTAAAGGACAGGCAAATTATATCCCCTGTGAATTATATCCCAGTATTTTGAGGCAGGGTAAAACTTACCTCGGCAGTTGGGTAAAGGGCTGCTCCACTGCCCATTGCTTCGACACTGTGCTCGAGAAGCACCTTGAAGCAGGTATCCAGTGTTGCAGGTAAAATTTACCACATCGTTTAAATTGAACTCACTTCCATTAGTCATTCCATGAGTTGGATTCCCAGGATGTCCACATGTGATTGCTGTTAGAAGAAAAATAGGCAGGTAAGTATCGAAGTGAAAGGTACTGATCCATGGAACCACTTGCAGGCTGGAGCTCTTTTGGCATTTTGGTTTTTGACTTTGGTTTTTTTTTTTCCCCTTCTGAATTTGTCTTTGACATTTATACAAGACATATAAGAAAAAGAATAGAATATATTTATTGAGAATTCTTAACTACCAGGAGAAAAATCTTATTTTTTTCAATAAAACTCTTAGAACCTACTTTTTACCTTATGTTGAAAGCTGTAATAAAAATAAATCTAAACATATATATAAAATATATGCATTTTCACATACATCTGATCTGTATTAGACCTTAAAAATGATTTAAAAATTCCTACTAATACAAATAAAGGAAAATATTATTTCCCAGCAAGTTCAAACATGTAGTAGAGCCAAATAAACTTGATGCACTAATTCAGAACATTCTGGAGCTCTGAAGCATTCCAGTTTCAAAGATCTTGCATTGCTTTGCTGAAGTAGTGATTCTTTTAATCTGATTTTCTTGTGACTATAAAGAAATCATTTTTGGGACTAAATCTTTCCCATTATATATTATGTGTGTTGATTTTGTTAAAATAGAACTTATAAAATAAGCTTATTATGGTCAAGCTCTAGTTTTCCATGTGACGAGATATTAAAATATTATGGAAGAAGATAGAAAAGCATAGATACTAATAATCAGAATCTACATTTACACACATGCACAGACAGAACTTCTCAACTCTGTGCCAGTGATATTTATTGTACTTGAATAAATAACCTATACACAAGTTTATTTTTTCTTTGTATTCTGTTGTGCTGCTACTCACAAGGAGCTAAGCAGAAATCTTATTTCCTATTAACTCTCAAAAAGCAGCAACTGGAAAGACCAGAAAATACTTGGCTAAAGTCCAGCTGATTAACCAGTAAAGAGATGGGCAAAGACCTGTGTGTCACAAATTTGCAAGATTCAGGAGGCTGACTTTTGTATGAAACTAAGAATCTTAAGTAGTTCTGGGTGGAAAACTACAAGTGCTTCCATAGGGATTGTTTTTTAAGATTATAATGTCGGGTACTTTACAAACCTAAAAATCCTATCAAAGTAAATTAAAAATATAAAAATATGTGATCTTCTGTAAAAGTCTCACAAAATAAAGACCAATTTGGGGCAAATTTTCAGGGGCACAGCCCCTGATATCTTTGTAATATCTCTGCCATTGTACTGGATCTACCTGAGATGGACAGTGCCGTGCTTTGTATCATTAGCTAGAACGGTGTTGATAACACCCCACTGTTTTGCTACTGCTGAGCAGCATTGCACAGCGCCACTGCTGTCTCCCCAACATTCCACCTTCCCACCAGCAGGCTGCGAGTGGTCCCAACCTCGCAAGGGGATATAACCACGTCAGCTGACCAAAGGGGTGCTCCACACCATATGATGCTTGCTGAGATATGAAAGCTAAGAGGAAGGAGGATGAAGGAGCAAGGCAGAGTGGCAGCGGGGAAGGAGGGGAGGTATTGTCCATTATTTACATGTATGCTTTGGAGCAACCATTACACATGCTGAAGCCCTCATTCCCGGGAAGTGGCCAGACATTGCTTGTCCATGGGAAGTAGAAAATGAAAATCTTTAATTTCTTTGCTCGCATGTGCAACCATTCCTTTTTGTTTTAGTAAGCTGCTATCTTATTTTCGTTCCCTGCCTTTCTGAGGAGGGGAGTGAGAGTAGCTTGGTGGCCACCTGCCATCCAGCCAAGGTCAACCCACCACAGCCATATTTCTAGTTCAAGTTCCACAATGCTTAGAAGAATATTTCAGTAAAACATATTTCTAGAATTGGAGGACAGTATGTTTTCACTTTATGTCTCAGAAACAAGAGTTTCATTTTTATGGGAATTTCTTAAGTTAATCAAAGGAGGAAAATCCCCTGAAGTTTGTATGCTGACATAAACCAAATCATCTTGCATGGCTTTTTAGTCTGGCAGCATTCTAAGCAAAAGAAAACCATGTTGTAATGGAAAACATTAGGCAAACTCTAATAACAGAAACTGATAGCAGTTCTTTTCATAACAGTGATGATAACATCCATTTAGGAAAAAAGCAGACTCCTGCCCCTCTCATGCCCGCCCCCCAGCTTTGATCCTTTCTTTTGAAGGGAATTTATTCACTGAACAGTCAAATGAATGCACTAATAGTAACAATGTTAGTTGTGATGTTTCTCCTTTAATGAATATAAATCACTTGAAGATATAAATAGGATTTTAAAAAGACAATGACACTTGGCAGATCTTTCCTGCCACTGTATACAAGTAAAAATTTTCATTTTACCCTAAGAAGAAAATACTGAACATTTAGAAATCTAATATGTATTGAACAGAAAAGCTGACCATCTCAATGACTCTCTCTGTGTAGACAACACTTCTGTCTAAATTGCAAATTAAAAAATACAACACTGAAATATTTGATATAAATTCTACATTAAAAATAACAAAAAGGTATAAAAATGGGGCTCTTTAATAAAACTGAATTGAAAAGGAAATAGAATTATCTACACAATAAAGTAGTAAAATAAAAAACAGATAAATTTTACTTTAGTGATTAAATGGCTGATGGTTCAGAAAATGTCAGATAATCTGCCACACAAATGAAGAAGGAACTAGAGAAGGAAAAACTGCAATTCTAGCTCTTAATTATGGGATTTTCAAAAACAGGTGAATTAAGACAATATTACAGACTGTAAAAAGTTAACATCGTTTCTAACAGATGTAGCATAATCCAATGCCCTGCCTTGGCTTGCATTGGTAATTCCAGTCGAGGCCAATTTGAAAAAAATGGACAGTCACCATCAGAACTGCACAGATAAACACTAGTCCAGCTTTGTCATCCAAGCAATGAAAATATACAAAGGAATTTTTTACTCTTGGTGAAAAAAATAGGAGAGGGGCTCAGCAAGTCTATACTTGATATAAAAACTATGCCTGGACAAAGAGAAAGTGATAGATTAAGTTACACAGTTGCAGTCTGCTATTCAAACCCCTTCAGTGTCTGTGACATTCTGTTTCTGAAACAACAGAAATCAGGAGTTACTGAAAATATTAACAAGTCCATGCTAGGTTAGAAGCTGGATCATAACAACCCTTGTAATTGACAATAGGTCCAATAAATATCTGATCTGAGCCCAAACACTTTTGAACATCCAATCCACAGTTAAATTATGTTTAAAACAGTAGTAACAATTCAATGAAAAATTAATTGTACTTACGGACACAAACAGGAGTTTGTCCAGACCACTTGTGGTCCTGCAGGCAAATTCTGACAGATGTGCCAACGAGTCGAAAGCCAGGATTACACTGGTAGACCACAGTGTCGCGATAACTGAAACCATCCCCGCTAATATGACCGTTTACAATTGGGTCCGGAGAGCCACAGTGACCAGCTACAATAAAAGAACAACCTATCAAAAATGTGTATTTTCATAACACTTGCCAAAATTTACAAGAAAAAAAAAATCAACTTTCCTTTCAATAAACAATATATTTAGAGTTAAATACGCCACTGGGCAGAAAAAAGTTCTCAGGTATAAAACCTACAGATGATGTTTCTTCTACTTCTTTGAAGAAGAAAATCATGAATTAGAGAAATGAGAATTCCATTATGAAATAATAGTATGGGTTTGAGAGTTAAAGGCCTCACACTACTGTGAGCAAAAAAGCACTCATTAAGGCACTTCACCGTAATAAAAAAGTAGAAATAGGATATTTTTGTTCATACTGACCAAATTACAAAGCAGTATAAAGAAGAGCTTACTAGAATTTTGACATGAATATAAATTTATAAGCATTTTCCCGATAGAAGGCATGAACACGAAGGAAAGTCTGCCAGCACTGTTTCCTCATTATTTCAGCTGCTGTTAAAACATTAGAGAATCCATCATTCTAGGATAATAGCAGTCTTGGCAGTGAGGAAGCCAAGTAATGATTTAATTCATTCTGGATTCTTCATTCTCTTTGAAAACAGAGTTGCTGAGCAAAAAACTATTTCTCTTTACTGATTAAGGAGGAGAAAAAAGTTTGTTTTTTTTTATTGTGGTGACACTGATTAATTACAACTGCAGTAATTTCATCTGAAACTGTGCTAAATCTTCATTTTGAAAGGTGAGGACTGGGACCTAAGACTCAAGACTGCAGCAACAATGGGTTAAGTGTGTGCGATAGCTTCTGTTTCACACAGTCTTTATCCATCAACAGCAACCTGTTTGTAACTTTTCTTCAGGATTCTATCTCCTTTATAATGAAGACCCCTCATTATGCTAGACATTACATTTCATTCACACCTAATGGCTCCTCTAAAACACTAGAAGGGTAAAGCATACACCACTTGATTAGGTTTTTCATACACGCAGGATTATTATAAAAATCCTAATTGTAGGATTGCTGATGCCTCTAAAACATTATTCTGCAAATTTGAAGGAGAAAGTATGCATGCAAGCTTTTCACTAGTTATACAGCTACTTTTCCCCTTACAACAGAGAGTATGACAACAGAGGACATTGAAAGCATATTTTTGTCCTTGAAATGTGTCATGGCATAATTTATCTTATTGTTCTCAGTCCAAATTACTAATATGATCCCTTTTACCCTTCTCTCTCCTCCAACCTCAGTCAGCCTTTCCATGTCTAAAAGAAACTCCAGCCCCTGGCCCTTAATGGGTCCTTCCCCTGAACTTGCTTCATTTTGCAATATCTCTGTGGTATGGTGGAGGATACAAAAACTACACACAATTTTCCACACGAGTGCTAAAGAGGAAATAATAACCATGACCTGCTGACTACACTGGTGCTCATACACTCTAGCCTGTGATATTTTTACTGCAAGGCCATGCTTTTAACTCTTAGTCAGCCTCTCCACTCAGTCACCTGGGTGCTTTCTATAAGGCTTGTTTTTACCCAGTCAGTTCCAAGAGCACTCACAAATGGCATTATTCAAGGAGAAGTGCAGGATTCTGTATTTGTCTTTCCTGAACTTTATGATCTTCCTGTTGGCCCGTTCCTCCAGATTCTAAAGGTCCCTCTGTCTAGCAGTACTACAACCCACACATCAACTGTTCTCCCATCATTTTGTGTCACCCTCAAACTTGCTGCAGCTGCATCCCAATTTGTTATCCAAGTGACTGACAGAGGCTGGATAGTATGGGCCTTTGTGTTCATCCTTAGTAACCACTGGCTCCTAGTCACATTTCGAATCACAAAACAATACTCTTAGCGTTTGCTGGCTCAATTACTTTACCATCCATTTTGCAGTCCCCTAATCCAGCCTCTATCTCCTCAATTTGGCTACAAGGACACAAGAATACAAGGAAACAAGGGGAGATTGTTTCAAAGTTTTGCTACACCACAAAATGAAAGAAAGCTACTGCTGAAATGTACATCTCATGAGACAGTCACTGGAAAAGGCAGTAAGATTATCAAGGTTTGCTTTTGATTCTTCCATCCTGCCTGTTCCCAATTATCTTCCTATTTTCCCTATGGTAGAAATTAGTTCCTAATATTTTCTCCCTTTTTTTTTTTTTCCAGGGAGTGAGGTAAAATAGAAAGGAATACATTTGGGTTTTTAATATTTTCTAGATCTAAATAGTGAAGAATTGCAGAGCAGTAGTTGCATAGAAGACAAACACAGTACCACAGGGAATTTCAAGAAGAAAGATAGATGAAATGTGCCACCTGGCATGAAGAAAAATATTGTGCACTTTCTCTTAAATGGGGATTTAACAAGTTTCTGGACTTATTATGTGAGTAATTTCATTTACAGATCATTCCACCTACTGTATTTAATGAGTTTTTAGGGATTTTTGACTCATTTAAATTAACTATTCCAACATATCAAGAACTGAAGAAGCACTGCAATGACACAAAATGTATATAATTTTCTCATCAACTAAAATTAAAGAAAATTAGGAAGGCTGTGAGGGGATTTTTTTAGTAAAATATGCCCTCAAGAATTTAGAAAATCGTTCATATGCATCAAGGTTGGTTCAACAGTTTTATTCGCAAACACCTGGAAAGCAAGATACTAATAATTCTATTTTATTTTAATAAGAATTTCAAATACAAGTTAATATCATAATATTATACTGTGATTCACCTATGAGTTACCAATTAAAGGATTAGATATTTTTTCACAACCACAGACCACAGCAGCATATTTTCATATTGATAAATCTAAGGCATTATATAGATCATATAATTAAAAAATGGAATGGAGTATATTACATTTAGCTTTAGATTTTAAGTATATCTTTGACTGGTTTATGTTTAGTTTTGCACCTGAAAGGCTTAAAAACACAGGGAAAAATATCTTTTAAGGAAAACACACTGATCCATAATTAAGTGATTTTGCAGATGGAGTTAGGCAAATTTAAATGTTTCCAATTTGCCCTATGCCCTATGGTCAGCCATACACATAAAACATGCATAAAAACACATAGGTTTTGGGACCTATAGTTGCAAATATTCTTGGAAAGAAAAAAGGGAAAGAGACGTTATCAACGGTGTGAGTGAAATTTAAAGACATCTTGCCTAACAATTCATATTTATGCTTGCACAACTAATAAAAAAATACATGTAATCCTAACAAACTGAAGACTTAGGTCTTATATTGAGCCTTAGACTCATTAACTACAGTTCTTGATTTCAGCTTTCTTTAGAGATAAATAATAAGGAATTGACAAACCCTTTCTGAAAATACAGAAATAGTGTACTCATTTAACCTGAAATCATCAATGAATTCTACACATATAAATATAAATAATA
>WAAE01050066.1:0-10051 GCA_013400495.1 Nicator chloris | reverse complement strand
CCTGTACATTCAAAAAAAAGAAAGACAAACAGCAGAAAAAAATTAAAATGTTTAGACGCATACAGGACATGACAAAACAAAAAAAAACCATACGGAATATAGTCTGACCCATATAGTCTTTTCATGCTACAAGCATAATCAGTGAGCTTGATGGAGAGAATGTATGGACTGTTCTTAAGAATACATATGATTTTCAAAAGAAATCTTAAGTTTTACAATTCTGCATGAATTTCATATAAATGACCTCTAGATTGAAGCTGGTAACTGATATACTACTGTGCTGTCAAAGTACCACATGGCCAACATGGCACTTGGAGGTCTTAATTTACCTCCTAAAATTGTGACATTTAAAAAGTTAATGGCAACTTTTCAGTAGTTGATCATGCTTACTCCAGGCATGACCAAATTTTGTGTAACTATCATAAAAATTAGCTTAGGTTGTTAACAGAAGTAGTCTATTTCCAGGCCCAAATAAAATGATAGTATTTGTTTAAATGCATTTATACTGAAGTTAAACTCACTCTAAATCCCAGTTTCAAAAATACCTAGACTTCGGCAAATGATTTAGGAAGCTGAGTGCAGATTTTGACTAAAACATTATGCAAAGTCCTTATTCTCTCTCTCATGTCTCTAGAACAACACATGACCTTTTGATGCACGTCTGGATGCATGGACTGTCTTCATTACAGACATTTACTGGTACAGAAGGCAAATTTTTAAAGAGATAGCCATACACCTGCAAATGACACTGTATTCACATCCTTCCACAGTACATCCTTTCCTCTGATCACATCCAAGCCTCCTTCCCCATGCCTGCGTTACACATGACAATAAAAATGACTTCACCTTTTGAAGCCACATTTCATTGGCTGAATTATAACAAATTGTTTAAAAATAAGTTATGCAGGCAGCAACTAAACTGCATTACACTTAGAAAAGTAGGATGTGTCATGCAGGATCAGAGAATAGAGTCCAACATGCTTGATATCCTCCTTCCTCACAGTACAGTCCTCATTCTTTAGGGCAATGTAAAAGCATCCAGAGTTTCACAAATCTCAGCCTTAGTTAGGGCTGGCAGAACCACAGAATCATTCAAGCTGAAAAGGAGCTCTGGAGTCATCTTGTCTGACCTCCTGCTTTAACAGCAAACTGAACTACGCCTTCCTGACTCACAGTATCACTGACCTGATAAAAGAACACGGAACTTTTCTGATGGCCTCCTGTAATGCCTACGTACGAGCTATCAATATTTCTGGACATAAAATGGCCCACTATCAGGCAGTACTATCTTAATATGGGTTTAGGCTGACCTCTCCTTTTATCTAAGAATGATGGACAGTTTATCTCCATGAGCATACCCCAGCTGCTGGCATGATATAATGTACTAAAAGGCTTCTACAGATCAGTTCATTGGTTGGGCATAACTGTGTGAATTTTATTATTTCATCTTGGAGAGCATTTCAGCTCTACATGATTCCCTGAAGTTGTGGTCCTGTTACGTTTCCCCCAAATTATTGTTACTTATCTGCAAGACAGAAAGGAGCTAAAGAGAGGTCCTATCTCATTACAGGTCATCAAAACTTAATTTAACAAGTGCATGACTACAGAAGAATAAAGACAGAAAACCTGACCCCCCTTGTACCTTATGCCAGTATAAACTGATTTCCTTAATGCAGAAAAAGAGATTTGGGATAATTTCCTAATTCATGTTTTAAGGAGCACATACATAAATCAGACTTTCAGTTGCATCCATCTACAAATCCACTTCCATCTGTGGTTTCAGTGGAATTAGTATGAAATTTAAAAGAAGAATGTAGCACCTTGACTTCCCCTCCCCTTCCGTAATACAAACCATAAAGCATTTCTAAGCACACTAGTAACTTGATTTCTTTTTTTTTTTTTCACTTTGGGATTTATATTACCAACTATTCATTGACGTATTCAAATGAAAGGGAACTGAAGGTATTTTCCTAAGTAAAGCTTTCTGTTCCCCGAAAAAGCTTAACAAGAAATGGATACTTTAGCAAGGGATCAAGGACAAGAGGCGTTTCACATTGAATGGAAACTGAAATCTTCTATAAACAGTTTACATTCTGCCTAGCACATATCCAATGACTGTTTGATTGTGTACCTGCTATTACAGAGGGTAGTAACCAGTTTTAACTAAGTCTTTGTAGAATGTTCTCACAGATTTGCACAATGACTTACAAGATCACTGGCAACAGGAACACTGCCCCTTTCCCCCAAATTTCATGCTCTTCCAGACTCAGATCTTGCCCAGGCGTTTCCCTGAGAAGGTTGTTTTTTGGACGGCTCTGGAGCAACTACTCAAGTTTTAGATCCTGACCAGAACCCTCCTGTGGACTCTAGAATTTGTTATCATACCTCGCTTTATTTGGGACAGCTGACACAGGATGCCAGGCAGAACTGGTGCTCTTCTTCCCTGAGCACTGGTTGGGTGGCTGTGAGCTACAGACAGCACATGGTGAACAGTCCATCTGCCACAGAGATCGTGGAAGTGCTGAAGCAAGTCTATGTTTCTCAGTCTTTGTACTGCCTTCAGTGCAACAGAGAGTACTGTGACAGCATTTCCCCTCTCCCTAAAGTAAAGAATAGATGCGGAAGTTGCAAAGGTAAGTACATGAAGCTGCAAAAATCCCAGTGAATCAAAAAGCCCATAGTGTGAAGTGTAGGAACTTAAAATACCTTAGAATATCCTTCAGCAGTTAAAGGTGAAGCAGTTAAAGAAGATGTTTTAACCACCTGAACATCTGAAGATAAGAACACTTTGTATACATGCTTACCTTTTGAAACTAAGGAGTAACTTGAAGAAAAATTCTCTCATGGATTTACCTCCATCTTTCAGAGGGAAACACTTGCAGACTAAGAAAATACAATTTTGTTTACCTTACTATTGTGATATGAAAGAACAAGATGTACTTTTGACTCCGCTTTACGATTCTGAATGGTGCTTTTGCTGAATTGTGTGTACTCTGCCCCACAAAATGTGGAAAGAGCAGGGCATGTGGGTATCTACCAACCAAAGCTACACAGTATTAATACACAACTGCTTTTTCAAGTCTTTCACTATAGCATGCCTGTAGAAAGGACAAGTAAAAGTGATCTTGGACAGGGAAGCCTGCTGACTAACAGGTAAAGATTAAAATGGAGTTCCTGAGAACCTGCTGTGCAAGTTCTCAAGAGATTATGCTGATTTAATTAAATAAGTGTTTCATGAAAAATGGCTTCACTGTGAACTACACCAAAAATATCATGGTACCTTTGAAAGGAAGAAACTATGTGGTCATTAGGAGTCCTTCCATTCTCTCACATGCTGCCCCATGTTTTCTGAAAGCTCTGGCATGCAACAAACATCCATCCCTAGGTCCCCCCTCAAAAGATGGTTTCTTTGCCTCATGAAGAAATATTTAAAGTCCTGTACTTTTTTCTTCACTTTGAACTCATTTTATTCCTCCACCTGCTCAAAGCAGGTCATCCTCATGAACTGAGGAGAACAGGATGGATAATTCTATAAATATTCAAATACTCTGTAATGCTTCTGGAGGCTGGAACTTGCTTGTTTACTTTTAACTGCTACCCTCAGTAGTGGCTGAATTGGATGTCTCTGGGGTTCTTCAAGTCCTGTAAAACGTAACTGACCAACACCTTGCCACCCCAACCAAAAAAAAAAGTCTTTGAAAGTAATGTATTAGAACTGTCATGGAGGGAAGATAAATTGTAGACAACTTGCATTCTGGAAACTCTACAGTTTAGATTTGACTGCCTTCAGAGTTACCCGTTATGATCTGCATCCTGAAACCACTGGCATGTGGACGTTTTGAACACGTCCATATCACCTCAGGATTTACAGTGCTGCAAAAGTGTATTTTTCTCACAACAGGAAGACCAGCAACAATCCTGTGTTTATGTCCTACTTCATATCCATTAAAAAGATTATTTCATTTCTAACAAGATTCCAGAATTAGGTATATACCAAAGTATGTTGATGGTATTTCCATCTGTTACGTTCACTAAAAAATATTAAATCTTTGACGCTTTACCCTCTCTTGAAGAAAATAAAGCCACTGCAAGAGGATGTTTGCCATCATTACAACCAATGCCATTTGAGGCCTAGCAAGCCAGGGTTCCAGAACAATACACCCTGCACAATTACAACATTGGATGGTTTCAAAGTTGCTACCTGAACGTGAATTTTCTAATACCAAGGGTCTGCCTGGCTTCCATTCCAGTCTCAATGACCACGACTGTGATGTGTTCTTCTACAAGTCACTCCCTGCAGAGGCTGCTACAGCACAGTGCCATCTTCTGAAATCCTGCATGCTGGCACTTCAGAAAGCAGTAACTGCCTCTTGAGCAGATAGAGTTGTTTAATGTTCAACTTGGCATCTGTGATCTCCACCAAAAAGGAAACAGCATTCTCAGATGGTGGATGACACTGTAGGAAACTAGCTGAACAAGACTGAAAACTCCAGATTAGTGGGTGGTCTGCACGTTCATGCTCAACAGCCTTTAGCTGCTCCAAAGATTTTATTTTCATTTAAATGGAGTTGTAAATTGAAAGTTTAAGGCTAGGGCTGAATAGTGACCCATAAAAAAATCAGAACACCATTTAGGTACAGTGACCAGAGAAAGCCTGAGAACTATCATATGAAATGCAATGTCCTTAACTTTCATTACTTCATAGTCCCATGCTGCAATGCCATATGCAGTCTCCATTAGATTCACATCACATGACAGAAAACAGAACAAGTCTAACATGGAAGTTAAACTTTTAAGTTTTATAACTTTATTTATTAATTTGTCTTTCTACACATCTCCTCTCAGATTTCTGACCTGACAACGGATTTATTTTAACTAATATTTTCAGAAGAGACCGTAAGACTGACAACTAGTTTTCAGTATTTTCAATAGTCTCATGTTAGAGAGAATAAGCACATTTTGTTTGTGCCCAACAGCTTTTGTCAACAACAAAAATGCCTGAAAATTCACTTAATTCTTATACTTACTTATTTTAACTGAAGTTTTACAGATTTCAACTCCATATCCCTATTTCTATGGTTACTAATGGCTTAATTCAACATCAAAACATACAAAATTCCTATGTTCTTCAACAGTTCTTTGAATTATCTTGTTTCTAGAGCATCTGGTCAACTGCCTCTAAATGAGAGCCACTGCCCTTAACTGGGATGGGTTTTCTGGCATGTGCTAACATTTTAATAACTCAAATTCTACAGACAACCAATGTAACCTCCGAAACTACTTTAAAAATGTCTCTTATCCATGTCACTAGCTTCTAACTAAAGTGTATTTCCATGTCAAAGACAGGTGATGGTACTTATATCTATACTATTCTTCTCATGACTATCTATCAATTCACACATCTAAATCTTTATCTCAAGACTGTGGTTTTCAGATTTGCATATTAAAGTTACTACAGTAAGAAATAATTTCTTTTTTAAACAGTTCTGAGCTGAGAGAACAAAAATATGTTACAGAAAAATAAATAAACATTACAGAAAATTTATATGGCATGGTTTGTTTTCATTAATTCCTTGTTTGGCTTCTATCTATTGGGAGATATAGAAGTATATGACGGAGTATATGATGTCTTCTTGAGAAAGAATGTTTTGGGGGAAATAAGGAGGTTAGGTAAAAAGTATTGCAATGGAAAAGGCTGCTGCTTTCATGTTAAAAAACTGAATGTTTTACCTTGTACTCTGGGCTTCCAAATTGCCAAGCTTTTGATGTGCTGTCACAACTTATGCGTGACTGACTGGTTACAGAGTTTGCTGATCTGTATGGAGAGGTGAGAATTTGTCACTGTGCATAAGCAGAGAGATCAGTCAGATACAGTGATAGATCTGTTCTTTGCCTAGGTTTGTATGCTGCTGTATTATGGTGCCTCAGTGGCTGCCAAATCAAATCCTGAGCTTGGTTTTGTGGTTGAAAAAACAGGAAAAAGAGATAGGGATGTCCTGACACAAACACTTTCTGTAGAAAAAAACTCTTAAAACCTCTATAATGCTGTGCTCTGTCTTCTAGGGCAGCCACAGTGATCCTGGAGTTATACCATAATCTCCCCCTGCCCCTGCAGTTCACTCACTACATAGTCCAGCACAGCCCAATGTGGAAGCAGGTATCTGCCTCTCCTGGGGCTGTCAGTAATGAATGTATTTTGTACAGCTAAACGTGTCACTACCAAAACACACAAAACAGTAGTGTAACACTGTAAAAGAGAACCTGGAGATGGAGAGCCTTCATGCTGTGTTTGAAGTAGTGAACAATGGTGTACATGACTTTTTTAAGGCTTGCCTTGAAACTGTGGAGCCATTGCCGCAAAAAGCAAGCCCTGAGTGGGCTCCTCAGACAAAACCACCCCTGTCTAGAAGCACTGTTAGTGGGGCTTTCAACCTGCAATCACACGTTTGGGTGACACTGGCTTTTTAAGTGCAAGCACTGCCAGACACCAACATTACTCAGTGGACTGAGACAGTTTATGCCTACCCCAGTAGAGAGTTCAGGTGGCAATGAGAATGAAAGAAAATCACAGTCTCTGCTCAAATCTGAATCCTCAGGCAGGGCCTCATGTGACCTGCAAGAAGAAGAGCCCTTCTTGTTTCTCCAAATCTACCCTACCCTGAGGACATGCTGTGATGTCTCTGCTAAGGATGAGGGTTACAGCTTACAGAAAACCACATGCAGCATCCACTCAAAGTCAAAAATAAAAACACACACAGGAGTGAAAAAAAGGGATAACAGTATGAAGAGGGATATGCTGGGTGCCTGCATATGTAATGCTCTATTCCCAGCCTGTATCCTCCTGTCTGTTCTCTCTTTTGCAACTGGTCCTGTGACTCTCTCCACTGCAATCTTTCCAACACGTTGTGCTTTGTCAGGACACTTGACCATAGGCCAATTAGACCTAAAAGCTGAAAAATAAACTAAAATACTTTAACAAAAAAAAAAAAAAAGCACATCAAAATCACAATAATCTTGCACTAGAGATATATTTCAATGGAATTGTTGTGGCAATAATTTTGATAAAGTGAGGTAAAAGGCACACAAAATTTACAGGAGTCTTTCTCAGCCCTTCTGTGTGCTTCTTCCACAAGACACATCTGAGACCACTGGCCTATGTAGGTTATGTATGTCTGACCCTCTTCAGGGCTTTTAGACAATGTTGTCTATGCCCTTCTGTGCAATTTGGCTGCTGGTCTCTTATTTGTGGTGGTGCTTTATAGTCTCAATTATTATTTTTTAAGCTAAAAATAAAGGAGTATCTTCAGAAAGATAGTATTCACTCTATCAAGTGTATTTAATCCTACTGCTTAAAAGCTTCTTTTTTGCTGATGGACAGAACACTCCATTCAGAACATCATGTTCCTTACCACTCATCAAAGGAACAGCAGGAGAATGTATCTTACCTTTTCTCATACTATGTAATAGCAGCTGTACTAGTTTTCATTCCTACAGATTAATGCAACTTGCATGTAGCAGTTTGTAATGATGAGACAAAGAACCACTGCTCCTCAAGACTTCCAGACTTGACTCCGACTTGCAGCTTGATCTTGGGCAAGGCATTTACCACATCATCCACGTGGACAACTGTGCTAGGGCTCCACGAGCACGTTCAGCACAGCTGGGATGCCTCCCACTGCCTGAATGTCCCTACTAGCCGTCAGAGGAGAGACCTTGCTGCAGACATAGTGCGCCAACTTGGCCACTGGTTTGCTGGATGGTTTGTACCTTACTGGGGGCCATGAAATGGGCCGGTCACTCACCACTGTAACTCTCTGTTGCCACAGTGTGAAATAACCACTGCCTTCACTCCTGAAGCACAAGAAGTGTTACGAACATTGTATGGCCCACAGGAGGCTTTTTATTTGGGGTTCCATTGGAAGCAAAGAGAACACTGGTTTGTAATAAAATTAGCACAACTCACAAAACAAACAATAAACAGGGCTCTTCTAGTCCTCCAACAAATCCTGAAAGAAAAAAATATTGCACATTTTCAGTTCGCCTGAAAGCCGCAGCAGCACCAACAAAGAGTAAGCTTGTGAACAGTTATCGTTACGTGTTGTGCTGCTCCTTACAGAAATGTTTGTTTGTCACTGCTGTCTATTTAATCATGCCTGTTATGCTGGGTTTTAAAGCTTAGTAAATACTTTACAAATCTACTCTGGTTTTAGAGAGGCTTGTTTGTGAAAGCTCAAATGACTGGATTCATCAAGGACAAACCCCATGTGCAGTGCAAGCCTAATCTTTCTGTGCAGTGCAGTATGATAAAAACCAAGGTGGCAGGAAGTGAATACATCAAGGAGACCGAGTTACCCTGTTGGTGCTGTTGCAGTACTTTCTTTTCTTTCATATAGAACTGAACAGTGTGCTGTAAAATAGCTGTCACAGAAACCCATTCTTCCTGAAGATTACAACTGATGCACAATGCCACATTTAACCAGAGCTTATTGAGTCAACACGTAAGAACAGGTTCAGCAAAATGATTTGTGTATAAATATATGGATGCACCCTAAAGGAACATGATGCAGTTTCCCACAAACGCTGCGCAGGTGTGATCACACCACTTAAAAAAGAACACTGTTGTCAAATCTATAGTATTTCTGATTAATGAAAAACTTCCATTATTTCGGTTTTGATATAACAGAATGAATCACTAATTAACAGTTTAAACAGGGTGAAAGGTGAGGGAACATGGCCAAAACATGACCTGAGATTTGGCTATATAAGCACGTGCACCTCTCTGTGTATACATACATTATTGAATACGTATTATGAATCTTCAACTATATACACATAGATACACACAGAGATAATTTCAAGTAGGCCTTCCTAGTATGGTGGCAGATTTTCTCTGAGCCTATACTTTACCAGTGATTAGATGTTAGCAATAGAGAATATTCCCACTTCACTTTTTAGCATTTGCACCAATTAACATCAGTAGATGCATTATTATCTACTGCACTTTATGCGGGTTTTTTTTGGATAAAGGATTGGGAGAGCTGCCTAAAGAAAAGTAGCCTTGACAGAATGCACAGCCTGGAATCTGGTTTCAGCACACTGGATCAGTTTTTCAGCTAGGGAAGCATGTCAGCTTGGCTAAGAAAGATCACAGGGATTTCTTTATGTAGTGCTAGCTTTAGAAAAGTTTAAGAGTTACCAAAAATCTCTAAACTCATGAACTCCAACATGAGCTGAGCCAGTATTCTCAAGGTAGCCTGTTTCAACAGAAATTTTATACAAGTGACTCACTCTATCCACGTGGCTTACAGATTGAGTCTCAAAGACTGGGTGTATGAGTTGAGTGGAAGATCCTCAGACCACTGGAAAAAAAATGCTTCTTTTCAAGGTCAAATGGTGTAATAACTTTTGATGTGAGAAGTCTGTAATTTCTAACAGTTCCTTTTTCCATAGAAATAGCAGAGAGCCATAGATAATCAGGTCATTCTGTTATAAATGAGAATGGATAACAGCTTCATTTCAAGTTACATCCACCTATGTGTAACTTACCAGTTCCATTCTAGATTTGTAAGTGAGTGTAATTTTAAGTTGCTTTGGCAGTTTGCCCAGTTGTATATTGTTACAGTTATGATGTTGTTTAAGTGTCGATTTGTAATGATACCGTTGTATAGTTTTGAATAGTCATAAAGGGCTTTTTCAGTTACTGTTACAATGCAGTTAAGGCAGCAGGAAGCTGCCTGAGAACGCTGCAGAGAAGACAAAGAACTATGACAGATTTGAAGCCTCCACCGGCAAACATGAACAGCCAGTCACAGAGCAGTGGGAAAGAAGGATTGGTAGAGAATGCATCCTGAAGGAGACCAGTGGGGACTGTAAAGAATGCACCAATCATATGAAGGATCAAGAACTCACCAGTCCTGGACCAGTACGAGCCCATAAGAAGGGTCTGACTGCCCTCAGGGGCACTTCTCTCTGGTGGACAGTGGGTCCTAAAGGGGGTTGCCAGTGTTGTATTTGTTTTCCGACTTGCCTAAGGGGTTAGGACTAGCCTAGC
>WAAE01050048.1:0-20262 GCA_013400495.1 Nicator chloris | reverse complement strand
GTTTGTGTGTGTGTGTGTATACACCAAACTTTGCTATAAAAATTAAAACACCAGTTTTGAAAGTAATTCCTCAGAACCAGTCATAAGTTTTTAAGTGTCTACTAAATCATATACATGTGATCTTCAATTCATTCCTCCAGTTTCACCAAGATGTCTGCATTTGGCTAGAGCTTAGGGGCAGTGTCTGCATTTTCTAAATGCTCAACATGCCTTTTGTTTGTGTGGACTTTGTCTTGGCAGATGGAGAGACTGCCTCAACTATTTGGACAATTTAACACAGGGAAGCTGGTGTGGGTGTCTCCATGAGCTGTGAGAGGCAGTGCAGCTTGGAGGTGTGGACAAAATTGTTTCAGGGTTTGTGGATCTCACCATCTTACAGACTACATGTACAACTGAAATTTACAGGACTCTCAGTTAGGAGCAAGCATGAGTGAGCAGGCAGCTTCCTGACCAGCTAATCGTGGCTACCAATTTGACTTCGAGATTGGCATCACATCATGTCCAGCCTGCTATTCAATAGAACAGTACCCTTAAATGTGAAATGTCCTAATTACAGACTGCTGTTGCCATCTCAGCAAGACAGTATAAAGGTTGAGGAACCTTGGATCTCTAGTGTTACACCAGAGTTGACCCATGAAGCATCAGGACAAGATGAAACAAAGCACTCCCTGAATTGGGATCAAGGCTATGGTCCAAATTAAAAATTAATTTTTGTAATTTTTCTCCTGTACATTTCTAATAGTTTGACTTGTATGCTGTATGCTGACTCAAAAAAAAAAAAAAAAAAAGGTAAATGTTAAAAAAATAAAGGGTGCATGTACATTATTAATGCAGTCAAGTTAATTCCCTACAAATCAAGAGATATATTCTGTCACTGGTGATGGGAAGGTTTGTTTTTTTTTCTCTACTAGGACACTGTCTTTCTCAGAAGAGTCCAATTGTAATTAAAAATACAATGATCTAATGTTAAGTTAATAGTATTTCCCACCATTTTTATTTCTTTTTCTTTTAGGTCATCAAGGGCAATATGATGATTTTGGCTTTGTTCAAAAAAGAATCAACAATAGAATTTACAGTGCTATTAAGGCACAGTGAAAAGTCAATAGTCCTATGTTTTCAGCAATGATCTTATTTGGTCAGTAATGACAGCCTTGATGAGTATTAGTTTAGCTGCTGAAAAAAATCAGTGGAGATAAAGTATTTACTGTAGGTGGGCTCTGTGGAGCTTAAGTAATATGTGTAGCTTCCCAGTCTCTCTATTTCTAACTTTATATTATTTTGGGACCAGTGCTGTGCATAAGCCTAAATTGTTATACATTTGTAGCAATTTTATATTAGAAAATACAGACACACAAAAATAATGATCTTAACTGAGTCCATGCCGCATACAATTTTAAATTTCTCTGGTCTTTCTCTTTTTGCTGATGGAGTGCTCCCACTGTTAAAAGCAAAACCTGTATTGATGCTGCTAAGAACAAGAGAGAAGATGTTGTGCTTTATGGGCAAACATGGGGGTCACCGATTGATTTTTAGGGCCCTAACAAGAGAATTAACATAGAGAGAAAGTGGGGAAATTTTGACCAATATGCTCTGCGACAAGCATCTGCCTTACACATCGGTGAAAAAGGGGTAGTTGGATGCTATGCAGGTAATAATTTTGCTCCTTTGTAGATCAGCTCTTCCTTTCTCAGTGGAGTCTGCTAGAGTGCGACAAACTGCAGACAAGCAAAAGACAGGCAAGCATAAAACACCTTGCTTTTAAGTATAGACCTTTTTTCCTTCAGGTGATTCTTCTGATGAAATCTGTGCGCCTCATTCTCCGCAAGCTTTTAAATAAGAATCCATAACATCTCTAAATTTGCCAAAGAGCAAACTCTATATCCAAGATGTATTTGCCAGAGAGCTCAAAACTCCTTCAGGTTTGCTCATCCCAAAGGTGTCATGGTAAACCAAACTGAACCATGTTCACTAACCAGTCATCATTTTCTCTTGTTTCCAGTTATTTGCTCCAAACAACTGTTAACAACACTTGCTTTGTAAATGAAACATGTTATGAAGTCAGTCCTGTGAGCTAAGGCTCTCAGATTCTGTCCCTGTTTCTGTAGGTCTACTGCTGTAAGGACTTACGCAGAACATTTGAGGAACTTTTATAAGCTCTGATGCAATGTATCTGGCAGAAACTACTATCTCTGTTACGATAATATATTTTGGAAATGTCAACCCCTACATTTCTTTACTTTTTCTCTAAAATCTGTTTTTTTAGGTACCTTTGTAATGGCATGGTTTAATGCTTGTTTTCAGATTTCCCACACTGAAATATGTTACCTTGTAGCTGGAGATGTAGAAGTAGCTTTTCTACATCAGTAGTTGGTCCAGGAAAATATTATCAAAGGAAATTTTTCAATTTACAGTATTAAGTTGAGGTCTTCTTACTACATTGGGACAAAATAATGTTATGGTGGAAGCTGGCCTTCCTGCTTATGGCTTCAAATTTTTATCTGGTCAGATTGGACAGGAATTTTACCCTTGAGATACTTCTGAGGAAAATCCTACTAAACATTATAATACTAAAGGGGTAGGATTGGTGAGTTTTCTTTTAAGCACAAACCCAGAGGTGATTGCCTTTTAAGGCAATTCTAGCTCTGTGGTATGAGTTAGACATCAACATAATTTTACACGAGTCAAAGTCTATCTGAAACAAGCAAAAGGTGGCATTTTTGGCTCCTGCCTGCACGCTCTCATTGACTGAGTGGGAGAAGAGGATTTTCTAGGCAATCCCATGAGACTTTTGTTTTCCACTTTTGCATAATTTTTGTTTCCTGGGGAGACAAGGGAGAAGCCTGCAGCCTGAAGAACAGCTAGCACAGGCCTGTGAGTTAATATATATACCCCTAAAAAGCAACTGAGAATGTAATTTTTATATCATTTGAGCCCTGTTTACATGCTTATGCTTTACCAAATGATCCTCTGTGAATAAGAGGAGGCCTCTTTCATTGCCTAGCATATCCCAATGGAATGCTACTCACCAATTTTAGCAACACACTTTTTAATTTTTTTTAGCATCAGACTGGATGTGACCAAATACCCTCTAGCTCACAAGTGCTTTTCTAGCTGCTAGCTGTGTTTTCCTGCTGGAGCCACAGCCTGATGCACATTCTCAGACTTGCTGATGAGTCACCCGACACAAGAGGACTCTGGGACAGAGCCCAGGCCTGCGACTGGCCTGCGCAGCAGCTGAAAACCAACACTGGTTGCTATTTAGATCAACAGCATACATGCCAGTGTATTTGCAACATTTTAAAGGATGGTTCAGAAAGCTAGAAGTAAAAAAAAAAAAGTTCCTTTGCCCAGTTCTAATGCCAGATTCACAGTGTTTACAAACAGCTGTTGCAACAGCCCCGAGCTCCGAAGAAGTATGTGACACATCTGAGAATCTGACAATCAAAGTATTTGTTTGAGTGCATCCCTTGTATGGCTGGGCGTAACAGGAGACGTGGTCCTCCTGGTATTTGTCGCTGTGGCAGCTGTGTGCATGGCAGTGGCAGCAGCTCTGCAGTTATTTGCTCCTTTATTTACTGCAGCAAGTAGAACATGATCCCACAGACAGGGGCATTCAGACAGCAGAGAGAAGGGAGCAAAGCCCACTGCAAAAAGTAATTATATAAATAACTTATAAATAAAGGAGTCCAGGAGGGGTTCATGGAACAACTTGGGTGTTAAAGATAACAGCACAACACTTGAAAACAAATGTTTGCTCAGCCCCATTTATCACTTCAGGGAGGTTTTAGGAAAACAGTATACCCACACGACTCCTACACTGCATTTCTACCTCACTATGGCTGTTCCTACACCCACTTTCCATCTCACTCTGACATCCTGCAAGGAGAACTGGCTTTTGTAATCCCGTCTGGGGCTGAAGGCAAAGCAAAGACTTCAGATCTCTTCCTTAGAGAAGTAAACTACAGTGCTAGGAGCAGGAGAAGTCGCAGAAGAAACATACTGCACAAATGATGCAGGATGAACACAAAACTACATGCAGTGGTTTCATTTAGAAAACACTTCAAGCCAACTGAAGGAATGATTTTCAGTGTACGGAATGTTAGGAGAGGAGGTGGTTGTACACAAAAAAATACCACACCTTACCTGTTCCCAGCAGCAGCTACTGGGATCCTTGTGTTGTAAATTGTTGTTCCTAAAGGACACGTATCAATGGCAATGTCCTTTTACAGGTAATTCTAATTTCTATTGAATTTTATATTTTGTACAGGGCTCTAAAGATACCCTCTTTAGGTTACTTTCTTTATATAACATAAATGGCTTATGTTTGCCCTACTAACAAAACCCTGTAGCTTTTAAAATGCTTGGAAAATAAATGCCTGGCATTTTTTCATAAGTAAGGTTTAGAGAAAATAGATGTCAGGACCCAGGGATATTTTCACTTTTATCCCGTTAAACTTTACAAGTTTTAGCTGTGCTTCTGAATTCTTCAGAGAGGCTTTGAAATTCACAAGTTCATACAATTCACAGAGCATCTGTTGTGAAAAATAAAGAGATTGTGACTTCCAATTTAAATAACTAAGAATTCCATTATTAAAAAATAAAAACCTTCTTATTTAAAATAAAGCCCAGAATTGTCATCATGACAGCAGCATAAAAAAATCTAACTTAGAAATTTCAGACTAAGATGGGAATTGTTATGAATTAGAGGAGTCTTTGTAGTCCGTTGGAATTACTCTAGGTACACCTGCAATGTGAAATCAAGAATTAGGTGTTTAGCTACTGTTAATACCATTTAGGAACTATGCACCAAGACCTGGATCTCTTAAGTACCGAAACATGTACTAAAGTACCCTGTAAAGTTGCTTTATTTGGATAAAAATAAAACAACGGAAGCCTCTTCAAGAGCTGTACCTCAGCAACCTTTTGGGATTCTGAAAATCTTCTGATTGCAAAGCCTTTAACTGGGTAGCAGAAGAAACTCTAATAGATGGAGAGCACAAGGGGAAAAGAGGATGAAAAGAGGGACTTTGTGGGGGAGGACAGAGGACCTGCTCTTGGCAGAGGAAACTTCTGAAGAGGATGCTAAGACTGAAGACGTGGGTGACTCTCGGTAACATGAAGATGTTTCAATTGCATTTGAGGGTTGTTTAGCCCTTTGTGCACTGAAAATGAAGAAATAAATTGCATATATCAGATTCAGTATGATACGCAACCCTAATTCAACAGTCTAAGTTTCTAAAGCTTGCTTTTGTTAACATCCTTGAGTTGTTCTCCTAGCTTTATGAATGAAGATCTGTGAGGCCAGCTTCCCTTGACAGATTTCAAATGAAGACATAAAGTTATATATTTTTGATCTTGACTTCCCCCAGATCTTCCAGAGGGCAATGCCACTGTTGGGACACTATCATTCCAGTGTCTCACAGTTAGAAAATGCCACACCAATATGGGCCTCAAAAATGTATATCAGGTAGTATGTTTTTATTTACATATGCAAAACCAAGCCCAAAATAAGATAATGGTCTTATTAGAGGCAACACACATCCTGGGGTGAATCAGTAAGCAGGAGGTCCCTGTTACTGCACTATTATTAGTCAGACTATTTTGCCAGATTTCTTAGAGGTATGGAGCATTAGGCTTTTATAATGGCCTTATCCTTAGCATTTTCATTCTTTTTTTGCATACTTTGGTATCGCTAACTCATTTAACTATGCTTAGGGAACATCAATTCAAAATGAGGTGATGTTATGCTCAAGAGAGTCATCTAAGCAAGGGAGGGACTGGTTTAATACCATGGAGAAAGTTTATAAGAAAGTGTTTTAAAAGTATAATTGGACTGAGGAAAACACCACCCTAGAAGAATGGGGGAGAAGAAGATTGTGGTCAGATTAAATGTGACTCTTACTGCAGTCCAACTTTTTTTAAAAGAAGAATTGGAATCATGGGGGGGAGGAGGTAGTTTCCTATTATTTGAAGAAACAAATTGTAAATAAATATTCCAGGTTTTACTCAATTTTGCACTTTTGTATTGTGTATAAAATATTTACCTTAGCTACTATGTGAACAGCAAATTAGGTGAAGAATTTTTCTCAAGGTTTCAGGGAAATCTTTGTATCTCTTCCGTATCTCTACCAAAGCTTCCTGTAGTCAACCTACAGTACTCTGTGCTACTGCAAAACCTTGCTGTAAAAGCAGGCCTCTATGTCTCTATAAATGTCTCTTGGCCAAGTGCCTGGAGAGGAGCACTGTCCACTTCAGTTTATGTATTATTTTTTCAGGTTTGAGAGATAAAGCTTAGGTTGCCAGGGCCTGAACTTTTTTCTTTATTATTGCTCCCTGTGTTGTCATGGTTATCATCTGACATCCTCTCTAAATGCTTTTCCTATTTAACAACTCTTGTACTCTCCTTTTTCAACCTGAATAAACAGGCTGCTTGAAACTGGAGAGGGAGAAGAGCAAAGTGAACATTTGTATGCAGAGAATAATATTCACAAGGGGCTGGAAAACATTTTTGACCCACAAAAACCCTCCACAGACAAATAGACTGTGTGCTGTGACCAAAATGTCGCTATTTTTAAGGTGTCTGGCTTCTACCTGCATCACATAATGGTCACTCTGAAAAGGGTTTTGGCAGTTGGTTGACCACTAAATATGAACCTGATTTTTCATGTTATTTTTATTTGTTTTACATTGTGGTTAGGCTTTCAAACTTTTACTGAGGAATAATAAAAAAAAAAAAAAATACAAAGAGAGGGAAAGGAAAAGAAATAACCCAAAGAGAAATGGAAAGATAGAATGACAATTTACACACACAGATAACCCACACAGTCACACCAAAGACTTAAAAAATTGGATAGTGGAGGATTCATAAATAGCCCCTGAAAACACAGGCTCCTTTTCTTTAGGAAAACTCAGCATCCCTTTGAGCAGCATCCCAAGACAGAGTGCTGCAGATCTGCCATCACAAGGTGTGCTGGTGTGGTGGCTGTCTGCAAACTCGGCTCTGGCCCTGCTCAGCCCGGCTCCTCTCCCTGTTAGCTCAGCAATTTCCCAGTGGTCAGCCCGTCTTGCCATAATCACACGCTGGCGCCACAAGAATGTTTCTTCACTCTGCACTGTACCTTGTAATGAATGCAGGCTAAAATATTCCAAACCACTTTCGTTCAGGAACAGCCGTGACCTCAGGCTCGACAGCTCAATACCATGTTTATTTATATGGAGTACCTGATAAAAAGGATACCAGCTGCAATGAATACAGCATTTTCTCTCTTTCTCACACTGTTAATTTTATGATACCTTGAATATTAATTATTCTACTCTTTCAGAGGGTTTAAACTGGAACCTTCTCTGGTTCCTATGAGAAGGTTTAAGTGAACTGCAGCTGACCAAAAGATATAAAGTGCAGAGAGTACACACATTTTGGAAAGCATTTCACTTAGAGGTAGAGGAGAAAAGTCAATATTTCTTCTAGTCTTACACACTTGTCCTTCCAGCACTTGTCTTTGTACACATCCAATTGAGAGTTAATTGTATTAAATTTAACATAAAGGATTGATCTCTGTCAGACTTTGTTGTAACTCAGAAAATAAAGGTGTCCCAAGCTTTAGAGCACCCCAAAATACAAATTAAGAGTAATTTTCAATTTCATAAGTTTTAAGATCTGGTTATTAAAATTATTAGAGAGAGGCCTCTGTCCAAACTAAGGTGAGAAGAAGACCATGTGCCAAAGTCAAGAGTATAGATTTTATTCAACAAAAAAAGCAAATTTTACAAGTTTCCTTCAAGCTCGGCAGGGCTCTTTTTTTCCCTATTGCTTTCACAGCATTAGGTGCAAGAAATCACAACTTCAGGGCTTCCATGATCTGCAATGAACTTAATCCCACCACCCTTCCCCCAAATAAAGCATACAAAATCTAAGATATGATGTGCAGGATGACTGGGATTTAATTCAGGTAATTTTCTGCAGCTTTTGTATCATGTTTTGCATGCAGCTTACATGAGGAAACTTTGAATCCAAATTTCAAAGTATTTATCTTTTTTCCTTTTTTTTTTCTCTCCTCCATTCCAAAAGAGACATAATTCACAAGAGAAGGTTCCTAAAAGAAGCTTACATTTTGGTAATATTAGCTAATTGGATGGAATACTCTAAATACATTAAGCTATTTGGTTTGTCTTCACTTTGAAAACTGAAGATATTATCGAAGTTATTTTAGAGGTCTTGAAAGGGATAGCATGTAGCACATCTTTTCAGAGTTTCCCATTTATGTGGGTCCACATATCTTGCCTCACATTGGTTTGCTCTCAGTGAGAAAATTGCCAAACTTTCTCCATTGCAAATTGCACAGCTAATTTTTCTGCCATTTTTCCTTAGTGAGAAATGGATTTACTGTGGATTTACTGCCAGTCTTTTTTGTTGTAGCTGCATCAGAGGCAGCATTCTCCTCATGCAAAATTCATATGAAATATACGGACTTTGTTAAGCTGAGTAGTCAAGAAGGACCTGACTCTTGTAAGTTTGCAAGAAAGGTTCATAACAGAGGAATTCTGCTTGATTTTATGGCTGGGTAAGGGGGGGAGAGCTCCCTTTAAGGACCTTGATGTGCCTTGGCATGACTCCAAACGACAAAGGGGAGATGCCTTCTAATGGGGTGGCATTGTCTGTGGTCTGACTGCAGTTTTTCAGAGTTGCTAGATTTTCTGTTGGGGATTTTGGGTGTCTGACCACGGGAGACAGCTGAAGTTGAGCAACCTTTTGCCTGAGAGTAGCCTGGTAGAGCAGGAAGGTGATGGTCCACGTTTTTCTGTCCACCAGTGCAGAGTTGCAACAAATCTTTTGAGATGACATTAGAGCTTCTGCTTTGTGGAGGCAGGTGATGGTAAAGAACCATTCTGTCTGCCTTTGTTCGCTCATTCAGCCTGCCTAGGTAAGTGGAAAGCCTGTTTAGCAAAGCATAACTTAGGGCAGCCTCACCATGTAGGCAGTAATCTTAACATTGACCTTCCCTGTCTGACTCCTTTGTGAAAGGGAGCTCATCTGTGTCTTGTAAACGATCAGAGCTTTTTTTTACTTTCTTATTTTGCTACAGAATTTAGGCAGCACAGCAGAGTGAATGACATTTATGCAAAGTGATATTATTTCTCATATTTTTCCCTAAGCTTGAAAATTCTGGCATTGATTCCTTGCTCACTTCCCACTGCACTAAACTGGTACTTCTCAGATACTGACAGCCATGCACATAAGGTGAATGAAGATTGAGACAATTGTCAATCTATCTGGTAAAAGTGATGGTGTTTCAAAAGTTTTTTGTGCAGATTCTATTCTGAAGCTGGTAAGAATTTCTATTACACTCAATTAAACATTTTCCTGACTGGCTGCTTTAACTTTGATTGCTTTCTATTTTGAGGATGGGGGAAATAAAGTAAAAATAATTATAAAGTATATTTTTAAATGAACACAAGCAGCTTTATTTGCATGTGAAAATTTATATACTCGGGGAGAAATAGGCCGAGGTTTGCATTGACAATCTATTTTGGCACAGATCTCGAAAAATCACATGGAAGAAGTTTGTATCTGTAAAAGAAAATTTTACAGACACACTAAACTCAAGAAATTGAGTTAACAATCCTCAGGAGTGATGCAGAGAAAGCTCAGTGAAAACACAGGCTAACTGGAGCCTTTGCAGGACACTGCAGCTTCCACAACTGAAGGAACAGGAGCAGCACAAGGACATCATCAAGACCAGCAACACCAGACTTTGAAAATCCTGACTTTGGTCAACATTTCTGAAGTGGTGGGGTCTTGTTCAGCAATCTGGAACGGCTACAGCACCTCTAAAGAGCCTGCAACATGCTATGCAGATGGATCTGCATGAAGTTAATGCTGAATTGAATTAATTTGCATAGCATTAGTTCTCACAGACTAGTAAGTGTTTTTCCATTCCTTTGTACATTGTATTTCCATCCAGACATTTTTTTTTTCCTTTTAACTACAACTTCTCTTCAACACAGCCATGGCTCCATGTCTGACCGTTGCTCTCTAATGAAAATCAGTATTCACAATTTCTATTGACTCAGAACTCAGAATCAGAGCCCTTGACTGACTCTGGACTTTTCTATGTTATTTCTACTTCCTTTATCATGTGCACCATACTGTACTGAGGATTGCATTATCCTTAATAAATATCCCCCTCAGCTTCAGGCTAATGTCCTTTGAATAAGACACAGCTGGAAAGCTGTGTGAATCGGTTCCAGGGGAGATGGAAGAGACAGGGAAGAAGTGAGAAAAGACCAAGTGAAACTTTCTGCACAGCCCAGTAGTGAGTTACTTCCCCTCCTGCAGAACACGGGAGAAGATCCATAGCTGGCCATGCTACACCACCAAGAACTAAATGAAAATAGATTAAAGAGAGACCCACGTCTCTGAACAGAATTGTCACAGTGCTCCTCATGTAAACGATGGGCATGGGATAGATAGTTAGGGAAAAGAGCAAATGGAAGCAAACAGTGCCAAATGAAGACATCAAACTGGCAGGCCTTGAGGTCAGAAATGCAGGTGCATTGAGGAGGTGAGTGGTTGTCTCTTTGACAACCAGGTGTCAAAGAGAAAAGCACCTCCTCTACAGCAAAGGGAAAGTGAGAAAGCTGCTCTAAAGTCATGGAGATAATAGGAATACATTTTTTAAAAACTTGCAAAGGAACAGATGCTATTTTTCAAGGGAAATGGCTTTAGTATTTTCATCAATCACTCGGAAATGCTATAGCTTTCCTTATGTGTGAGAAATAGTTATTTTTCCTGTGTGCAGCCATTGTATTTGTTAAGAGAAGGAAGAGGTATTGAGTAAACACCTTGAGGTATATGTTGCAGGCTGTGAAATAGAGATGACTTAACAGATCAGAAGGGCTTTAACAATACACTGAGAAACTGGATGCTCCTTACCAAAGCTTGACCAACACATACAGGATAACCTGGGTGAGGATCAGCTTCTGGGGAGAGATCTACATCCTGTTTGTGCTTCCTGCGGGGTTGCTGCAGTCAAGCCTCTATAGCTGCTCATGAAGATGCAAGACAGTTCAGTGAGAAAGCCCGGCTAGCAAGGTCTGTTACCAGAGCTGCAGAGTGTCTGACAGACATGCAGTGATGCAGGAGATGACGGCCCTTCTCTTCAAGAAGGGCAGGTATTTGAACACCCCCACCCCACCACCCCTAACCACCTCCAGGAAAAAACTGAATTAGATATGGGAAGTCAGGGAGAGAAAGTCAAACATTAAAAAAAAAAGGAGAGAAACAGAAGGTTATACCAAGTGCCAAAGGGAAGAAAATACTAAGCCTTAAGCTAAGAAGGGGGGAAAGGCCAGGTCTGCGTTCACAAGGAGAAGAAAGGAAAAAGGTTTGAGCATAAAATCAAAGGAAGGGAAAGGACAAGCTGAAAGCCGGAGAGGAGGAGAAGGCAAAAATAAAGTCAGAGAGAAGAAACAAGTACAGTATGTTAACACAGGAGCCTGTTGAATAGGAAGCAGGATAATTCTCTCCAAAGTTAAAAAGCTGATCTCCTTGTGTTTTCAACATGTCCAAGTACTTCTGTAGTTAAAAATGGGAACTGGGCTAGAATGCACAGAACATGCTATAATCTGTTGATCTTAGTGAACTTGAAAGCAAAGTGGCCATTTGTATCACTTCCATTACATTATTGATACCACAGGGCTTGTATCCAGAAGCAAATCCTAGCACGCCTTGACTCTCACAGCATGGACTCAAAGAGAAAGAAACCTACTTGGACCACAGACACCCAATAAGAGTGACGAGGTATGTTCCAAGAGAAGTGAATGTTGTTGGATTAGTGACAATGTGCTCAGAGTAAAACAACAATTTGTCATAATAAGTAAAATAAAATATACAAGGCAGTGACAACTTAAATATTTACAGGTGAACCTAGTAATAAAGATGAAGATATTGTCAGATCCAAAGATAAACAGTGAACAGACAATTTTAAGTAACTGACATAAAATTACAAGAGTAAATGCTCTACCTAAGAATTCCAAAGTCTAAATTAATCTGCTGCAAAGCCAGGAATACGCAAGTACTGCTGATGCTGCTTGTGAGGAGAATATTTATACCTAAGAAAAGAATACAATAATGTTCCTAGCTAAATGCTTTATAGTGGTAGAAAATAGGAGGACACATAGCTCCCCTGGATGTTTCCTCAGAATGTATCTTTTGAAATGGTTTAATGAAGATATATTATCAATTTCCTTTGCTCTCTGCTGTTGAGCACAATGGACAAGATGCAGCATTAGAGAACAACATACAGTAGCGGCACAAGAAATGTGCCTTTTTCTTCAAAGTAGCAGATTTATTGACTTTAATAAGCCGAAAATATCTACATGGACACTAGACAAACACAGACTCAACACAGACTGAGAAAAAGCTGATAATTGTATTAAACTGACTGCGTTTTTGTTACATGTGTTTGGGAAATTTCCAACAACAGAGTGCCAAAAGGCCTGGTTGTGAGTCTGACAAAAATCCCACAGAACTGAAAAAGATAAATATTATATGGGGGTTTTTTTTCGGGCACAAATTTTAGTGCTTTGCATAAGTATAAGATATGTTTCTTTAACCTTGCTTGGGCAGTGCAAGCTTCACCTGTATGGGCAGTTCTGTTATTACCTGAACTGATGTCAATACAACTGGCACTCTACCTGAACCCTTGAGAACATTCCCATCTACAGAGTTGGGGAAAATGCTGTAAGGCTGTCCCACAGGACATGGCAATGGCCATGGCTGCAAGGTGTTTCCTTTAGGGTTCTAGCTCTGTGTCTAAAAGCAGACTTGGTAGGATTAGCACATTATAAAGATCTGTGAGGATAGATAATGAGGATTTCTGCTCACATTTCCAGTAAGTAATAAGAGTATAACGAGGTTTATGGAGTGGAATTTTAGAAGCTTTTGCTTTAGTGCATGACCAGATGGCGGTGAGAAGAAGAGTAGTCGGGCTTCCGCAGTGGAAATTGTGACTGACTGGGTGATGAAATAAAAGCATTTGGGAAAGGAGAGTGGGAAGGCACTGGACTGCGACAGCTAGGAGGTGGAGGAGTAAGTCTGGGATAGAGTCTGCACCACTAGAGCAGATTTCAGGAAACTGCTACGTGTAGGAGATGTGTTTCACTGGTGGCACTGCTAGAAAGTATGCACTGCAGAAGGCACAATTCTGAATTGTGGGAAGTGAGGGAGGCATAAGGACACATGCAGATTAAGGGAAAAACAAAACATCAAGAGGCTCATCGTTAAATAGGCATCCTTCCTCCAATTTAGTAAGTGAAATGGAAGTCACATGAAAAAAAAAGAAAAGTGGCCATGAGATGTCAGTTCCATATCATGCCTATATATATCTGCAAGGGGATTGAATTCAATGCTCATAAGGTGCCTAAATTGTTCCACTACCTTTTCTGATGATAATTCAATATTTTAGACATTGTGCTTTTTATGACACTTGCATGAATGCATGTGCATGCATGTGTAATTAAGTGTAAAGTAAGATCTCCCAGAGGTACAGAGAGATTTCTGAGTACTGGTCCCATGGCTCAATTGATCTAGTTCAAACCTCAGGGCTGATACTGTTCCTGCAGAAATAGTAAAAGGAAGTACACACGCATACTGGCATGGATGCACACACTTACTGCATACCTGCACATGCCATTGGACTGGGGTGTGTCAGTCACTGAGAGTGTGGGCTGTACACCAAGGACCCCTCGCTTTTGGGGCAAATCCTGGTATATTTGCCCCAAGAAGTTTCAGAGGCATGAAGGTATGCTAGAAGCAGAAGGAAGTTTAAAAAGCAGACTCTCAAACTGGAGGGTGACTCTAATCTTGACTCTTGGCTTTGATGGCTGGAGGACGCCGGATGATGATTAAAAGGCAGTTAGTGTCAAGATCATCTATAATTATCATATTTCTGCATTTCTTGAGCTATTTTACTTTTTGTTATAATGTTAATGTTATTTAAAGTACATTAATTATTTTTTCTTTGTTTTAGAAAAGAGACATAATTTCAAATTTAAGAAGTATATCTAAATTCTTGCAGCATTGAGGGGACTCACAGTTAAATGCCAGCTAGTTGTTTTCCAGGGCTTGCTCTTTCTACACATTCTCTGTTTTTCATTTTAATGCATGCTAAAATGTTCAACAATTACTGTAAACCTTGACATAAGCACATGCACCTACAGTTTGAGCATCTCACATTGCTTGTTACAGAAAATAGGTTTTCAAGCTCTTGTTTGTTAGGCACTAGTAGCTTCTTCCTTCCTGATGTTGAGAACTCTGAGCAATGATCAGTGTCCTTTGTGTGTGCGATCATGCCTGATGCAGTAGTCTTGTCTTTTGCAGGTGTTGAGGGTGCAACAAAGTGCTGCAGACTGCAATTCACGGGTCTTACTCAGGCCAGGAAACAGGTTTGTGGGTGGAAAGTGGAAATGGTGGTCTTGGCAGTATAAAGGAAGTCTCACCAGAAGATTCTAACTGAAAGGAAGTGCTCATGGAAATATGCTATCACTCACACCCAACTTCAGCAAAACCTCATGCAGCTGAAGGGGGTTTATGGGATCTCTGAAGCATAGCCACCCACAACGGTCATCAGACCAGTCTGTGTGGGGCTTTTTAATAGTGCTTTGGGGTTTCACTCCCTCCTTTCTTGCTTTTTTGACTTGCAGTCATAAGCTCTAACCTTCACATACGTGTGTATATAAATGCATAACGAGAGAGAGAGGATATGCACTTTTTGTCTTTTATCCTGTCTATTTTCTAAAATAAGATGTCCCACAAAACAATTTCATCTACACAAAAACCTATGAATGAAAAGTCCCTAAAGATATGCCACAAGTGTAACTCCTCTTAGGGTCAAACATCTAGGAGGAGTTGAGTCACAGTCACGCCTTGGTTAATACAAAAATCGTGATCTTGGCCCCTTGAAACTGATCACCTAACCATGGCTGGCATCAGTAGAAATATAATCAAGATCAGGTAAGATTTCACTTTTAAAGTCTGGGGCCAAATTCTCATTTGTTCTTGCTCTCTTTTTTGTAGTTTTAATTTAAATGCTTATCCTTGGATATCTAGATATGCGACTGAGAAGCTGAACCGCTCTAGCTGGACAATATATTTTCAGCTAAGTGTGTAGCCTGCTTTAAAGTTTCATTTGAAGAACACTGCTCAGGTGCTGTTTTCAGACAGCTATAATACCACCTTTGATGAATTTCAGTGCACTAAGCCAAAAGCATGGGTTGTTGATGTTTCCTTGAAAAAAATCCATTTCACTCAATGTGTTTTTCCCCCTTCCTGTATGATTTTTTCTGTGTATTTGCATTCAGTGCGGCTTTATTTACATAAGGTCCAGCTAAAAATGGATTTTTTAAGTAATTTGCTAAGAAACTGTTCAGTTTGAATGAACAAGTGCATGAATGAAGGTCTTAATTCCAACAGGTTGTTACCTTCAGTGGCTTGTTAAGAGAACCACGGACTCAAAAGCTCAGTTGCAAAGAAGATACATAGCATGTTTCCATCCACCCAGAGTCCAGGAAAGCTGCCATCTGACAGCAATGCCTAACATATGACAGCAACAGCTAACACTAACACAAGCCATCCTCTTCTTCCTATCCTTTCCAACTCCCTCTGTCTGCCACTGCACATGACCAGACATAACCCAGCTCCTCAGTGGTGGGTGTGCTGGTTCCAAAATCTTTTTCTGCTTGCTGTGTTATTCTATGCTACATGGTTCAGACAATGAGGGAATGCCAATACAGTTATCTATTAAGAAGTGGAAATGCATAATGTGGGACAGATGGCAATGGCAACCAAGATTGTGCCTTAGAGATGAATGCAGAGATGTGCAGTCACCCCAGACTTCACAAATTGTAAGTGAAATCCTTATGATAGGATGCAGTCCAATTCATTCATTGGAGTACAAGGGCCAAAAGACACCACCAAAGGTTCTTCTTCATTTATTTAACCTCAAAACCATCCAGACCTCCCAACACATCACGTCACTGAAGCTATCTTAAGACAGAACATGAGCAGAGCAAGGGAATACAATGTTCATGCTGAGTCCCCATTCTCCAACACAGCAGTCACTTTGCACCACAGAATCAAACCCTGTTCATAGGAATGCATGTGAGCCTGGCCCTCTGCCTTGCTGCTTGCTCGCTTCTCCTCCCACAACCCACAGGCATCCATGCCAGGCACAACACTTACAATGGATCTGATGATGCAAACAGAATGGGCAGGTTGATAGTTTGCAGCTGGGGGGGGGAGGTGGGGAAAAAAAAAAGAAGAGGAGAGAGAAAGATCTTCCAATTGCTTATGATTTTCAGTTTGCCAAGAGGTAAACAAAACCCCAGAGGCACCATAGCCTTCAAAATTGCCATTTTTATCTGTGCTGCTCCACCAAGCAACTTGGAGTGGTACCCACAGTACCCTGACACAAAACCACAGGAGGGTGAGGTTCCTGCTTCTGCTGGGAGCAGAACAGGGAAGCTATTTATTTTGGGTGCATCTCTGTGCAGTGAGTCATGTTTCGACTGGAAAATTGGCCACAGCTTTCTTGCAGATCTTTATTGCCAGCAAAGCTGGCATGCTACCCAATTCCTCCCAGCTCCCTTTCTGCACCCCCACCCCCTTCTTCAGCTTGGGCTGCCTTTATATTGTTTAAGCCCCCATTTAATAATAGTCATTGTGCCATGTTAACCTTGAGAGTAAGTGAGAAAGGACAGTGAAGGGCGTAGCTCTGTGCTATAATGAGCATTTGGTGCTATAGCAGGTGGGAAAGGCTTTGGGGATCTGGGCAGATTAGAAAGAGAGGGGGCTCTAGCAGATGTTGAAGCAGGATGATGTATTGCTGTTCACTCTGGGATTCAGACAATACCAGCACAAAAGTAGAACAGGGAAACAGGGAAAAAAAAATTGATCCCTTCTGATGCAAACTGGGCTGGAAACCAGACATACTTGAAAGTGAGCATTTAAAAAAGACAAATATGTTTCCAGGCCCAACACCTTCTCCTCTCTGTTACTTCCAGATTTCTCTTTTAAAACATCATCTCAGGTTTGATTTATTTTACATTAACTTAAGCCTTGAAGCGCTTCATACAACTTCTCCTTCCTTTCCCCTCCTCTCAGGCAGGAACTGAAAATATATGCACTTGAACTTCGTCCCCTCCAACACACCTCACAGGCAGCCCAGGCAGGACAGCCGCTGTAAATGTGGTCTCACCTACACACCAAAGGTCAGCAACACTTGGAAATTCAAACCACTTTTTCTTCACCTTTATTGCAACACTTCCAAAACATTTTAATGGTGTGATTGCCAGTCTTGTTATCCCATCTAGCACAGTCAACTTCAAAAGTAACTTACACATAATTGCCTATTAGCTATATATATATATATATATGTCTGTGTGTATATATAAATCAAAATTATGTCAAGAGGAATAAAAAGCAGATTTAAATGATGAAAATTTGTCCTACAGAGGGCTAACACCTCAAGAGGCAATGGTGCATCTGTTGTAATAAATAGTCTGCAAAAGATGAAAGAAAGTCAGGCTTAGCTTTGACCTTGATTTTCTGGAATGCAAATCAAAGTGAGATATTGGGTGCACAGCAAATTGAAAAGCAATTTTTTTTAAAAAAAACAAATATCTACATATGAATATAGGACTTTAGTTTTAGAGTCCCACTAGAGTTGAAAATCTAGGCCTTATTTCTGTTTCTATTTACAAAAATATTGCAAAGAACTCACATCTTTCTGAAGTTTATTAGACAATTAAAATTGTGCTCTGTAAAATAATTTCAGTTCAGTAGATCATCCACTTTTGCATTTTGATATGTGAGTAATACACAAAATCTGGGTTACTTTTTCTTGAATGGCATAGATCTATACACTAACCGATGAATGCATCTGAAATTGCTGTTGTAAAGGAGTTTAGCTTCAGATTGTCCCACAGAGAGATATGGGTTGCAACAGCAATTTCTGAGAAGCACCTCAGGCCAAAGCATTCCAGCATCCTGGAAGTTCTTAAACCAACCCAGATTTCTGATTTTGGAAGGCTGCCAAAAACCCCAGCTACAACCCCCGTCCCTACCAGAAAAACAAAACCGAATAGCACAGCACAATAATTATATCTATTATCTGTTATTATAGGTATGTGTTGTTGCACTGGAGCCAGTTGCCCAGAGGAGGTGTGCCTGCCCCATCCCTGGAAGTGTTCAAGGTCAGTCTGGATGAAGCTCTGAGCAAGCTGGTCTAGTGAAAGGTGTACCTGTGCATGGCACAGGATCGAAACAAAATGATCTTTAAGGTCCCTTCCAACCCGTCCATTCTGTGATCCTATGATTTTATGACATAGGGATTGTCTGTGAAGACAGTGAAATATTCTGATTCCTAGAAGCACTACTTCAAAATTTAGATGGCCAGAAAATGGCATATAACAGGAATACATAGAAATGAAAGGAAAGTGGAACAGTTGGTGATAGTTCATAGCAGCCTTAAGCATCTGTGAATCCAAAACTGAGCATGAGTTAGCATGGACTTTTCTGATAGCCATCAGCCAAAGTCTTCCGCCTCCTGCAGAAACTGTCTGCTATCCTTCTCTGTATGTGCTGACTGTCAGAGGTTGTGTTGATGCTCTGCTTATAGTTTCTGTCCCTGAAGCCTTGCAGGTGATGGCAGGGAATATTCTCTGCTCCCATATTCCTCTTGCCTGAGGAAAAAGGGATGTGATGTCACTCTTCAACGGCAGTAGGGGGTAAATATATGTGTGAGACTTTCTCCCTTGTTATATATATATAAGTTCAAATAAAAAATATTTTCTGACTTTACTCAGCAATGGGATTCTCTTGCCTGAATTAGCAGATTCCAATTAATTAAAAAAACCCCCAACAGTTCAGAGAACTTCAGCACCATGTTCACATCAAGTGTCCTCTTTACCCTCCTTCACTCCAGCAAGTGCTAATGCAGGGAAAAATCAAATCTTTTTCTGCCACTCATCTCCTTTTTAGTACAGACCCCCTTCACATCCATTGTATTCTCTGATTTTATATGTGGTGGGTTTTATTTCATGTCTGGGAAAAATAACCGAAAATGGAAATTAAGTAAATTAATAATGCTTAATAATGCTTTATTTGCAATCATGCTTTTATGAGCAATTGCATTATGTGATGAGCAACACCCAAAGGCACAGTCCCCATAAGATTCTGGTTTTTCCCTATGTCCCTGGCTTAAACACACTAACCCCAAAATAACGTATGGAATACACATAGGGTACTTTGAAATAGCTGAGTATTTTATGAAAAAATTTACTTTGTGTGTTCTTTCAGCATCCAGAGGCCTCAAGTTTGTTTTGTGGGCTTTGCTAGTATACAGGAAAATGATAAAAATCAGAGTAAAATGGAAATTATACGGCTTCAAGAACATCACTACATTTTGGTTTAGGCACCAAAATAGAAATCTACAATTTTATATTATCCTATATCCACTGACCATCAACCTCAAGAGAGGTGTCTGAAGCCAAGTGCCTCCTTCCTTCTGGACCAGATCACCATCATTGCTAGGCTCCAGCAGATAGGACACATCACACATAAGCACTCATGGAAATGGGTGAGCAAACAAAACTAGGAGTTCTTAAAATATAAATGACAAGAGGAGAATGATGGACTTCATTGCCATGGCAGATATATGTTACGTGTACAGCTTCCTCTGGAGTCAGTGATCCTTGGATATCAGTAGAAGCTATGATTTAAGAAAGTGAAAGGAAAAAGGGAAAAGGTGACTAATGATGCTAAGTAATTAGATCTGTGGACACAGCTAAAAAACAAGAAAGAAATATTTGAAATGTGGTTTGATTTATTAGTATGCAGGATAAGCTTTGAGCAAAATAAAAAATAAAATCTCGGAAATGAAAGGGAAATATGTTTCACAGTGGAAAAAACCCACAAAATAATCTAGAAGTGCTGACTGGGAATAACAACAAAAGCCAGATGGCATAAAATGGCATCTTTAGGGATTATGTGGCATAAGGAGCTGCGCACAAAAGCATGCTCTGAGTCCTTAAAAATCTAACACCACTTACTTACCACCGAGCAGCACTGGGCATGCTCAGTGTCCTCGGGTAGCCACATTAACTTACTTAATGTGCTCTGGCCTTAAAAGCCGGACAATCGCTTCTACCATTTAAGCTCTCTGCCCTTAGTTATCCCCGGCCATTCATCAAGCTTTGTCTGCT
>WAAE01050027.1:0-10336 GCA_013400495.1 Nicator chloris | reverse complement strand
TAAAATGAACCAAAAAACCACCACAATAAGTCCCAAACCTTTAAAATTTAAACTTTTGGTGTTACTTGGTTGGCTAAAAGAAAATTTACTACTATCCTTTCTACACCTGGTTATCTATCAGCCCATGAATCCTGGAACAACATCCTTTAAAAAACAATTTACACCATGTTTTTCTTTACAGACATCTATTATTAACAATTGAAGGGATTCATTAATGTGATTCAACATTTAAAAAGGAAGAGAAAATTACAAGATGTTCCTTAAACACCTTCAATAGATGGCAAGACATCGCCAAACAGGTAAGAGATGCGATCAAGTGGAAGGTAGTAAGTCACATCAGGCAGCCTCTGAAGTTACTTAAACACCAAGGAAGCCTTCCCATTGGTCTTTCAGAGAGCAGTGGGTGGGGGTTGTCATCCCAAACATTTTTCAAGGAAGGCAACAGGAAAAAGTTACTCAGGAGATAAATTATGAATCTCACTGAAATAAATTGCATCCTACCTTCTAACACATTAATAGATTAATCCTTTTATGCTTCCAGACAGGTCATTATCCATGTAGAAATCATCTTCTCTCCCATGGCTTATTTCAAGTCACATCTGGCCTATATTATCAGCATAATCAAGACTCTGCAGGCCAGGTTATCTATACAAAAGGCAATTACATCTTGTTTTGTTTTAATTTTATTCATGCTGTTTTAGTTAGCTGTTACCTTAATGCCTGCCAAATGGCCTTCCCCGCCATTTTTCTGAGGCTCCAGAAATTGGGTGGACTGCATTTAAATTGATCATAGAAAGAAAAAACGAAACGTCTCTGAGATAACACAGTATCCTAATGCAATCACCACGGAGGACAAGCTTTATGCACTTCCCTTCCCTCTCATTCTGACTGATTAACCGTGACCTTATGTTTAAAATTGCTACTCAGGTCAAACCCTTCTGAAGGCCTGGCTCACCTATAAAGCACCAAGGTTAATCTTCAACAGATTCCATTACAGTCCCTTCAGCTATTCTAGCAATGTTGTTTGAACACGCCTCCTCCACAGACCAGGTCCTTTTCCAAGGTGGTGTTAGCTGTCTTGTTATTTTGAGAAAGCAGACTATGTCCTTTTCTTTGGCCCCCATACACAACCCTTCTCATCCTGGATGATATGGAACACAAAGCAGGCTTTGCCCACTCTAAGAATGAGGGGTACAAATACAGCTGTAGAGTCACTAAGAATCGTGACAAGCAGGCTTGCTTTTGCTGGTGTCCATCTTAAGTCATCCTTGCCTACCACATCTTTCAGCTTAGCAGCCAAAAGCCACTTGCACAGGACAGGTGATGAGTTAACGCATTATTTAAGTAGTTGCCAAAACACTTCTTCGTTAGCCAGACTTTAAGCATCCTCACTTGGCCAGCAGACAGCATAATAAAATACTTTTGGCCATCACCTTTCTGCTTCAGAACACCAAGCTCAAGGATGGAATAGTATCCTAGCGTTGAGGTCAGTCAGAATAAAGACCTTTCTTCTACACAGTAGCAACAGGCACAGCCTGAGAGGTCAATCCCTAGGGCTCAAAAGAACTGTTTGCCACTCTTATATTGACACTGAGAACTTCGCAAGAAGCAAGGTAAGTTTGCATCTACTAGACAATTTAAATTTAACCCAGTACAGAAACTCTTGGCTAGCTGCAGAAGATGTCCAGACAAGTGTCTCTATGGTAGCTTAAAAAAAGACATTAATATTAAAGCAAGCTGACAGTGCTAAACTATTTGACATTTTTCTTTATTATTCCCCAGAACCAGATCCCAGCCTAACTATTTCTGCTGTCTCAGGCACGTTAAATCCAGTAAACATGCTAAGTCATGAAAACAGCTCTGTAAACTCTCCTCCCTGTCCTAGACTTTTGCATCTATACACAAAAAGCACACAGGAAATGCATCCTTGAAGTTATCTATGCTGTGTCACTAGCTGTGATGGAAAGATACAGATTGTGAATATACTGCATGCCCGCCCTGTGTGAGTGTGGATATTGTATTGGCAAAATTCAGCATGACTGAAGCTAACAAAACTGCTTTGCACATAACTCTACACAAAACACGTCACGTAAGCTGAACAACTTCTGGGCATCCAACAACAGATATCATACATGTATATAAATACAGAGACAGTGGTCAGGGCCACGGTTCTTATTCTCAGCTAGCACAGATGTGCTGACAGATGTAAAAGGCATAAGTAAAATTGAGGAGCAGACAGACTCACCCTGGAATCCTGCTGTGATGAAACGAGCACTAAAGATTCTGCCCAGACTAGACTTTGCAGCTGTCTGTTCCACCTTACTCCAAAATCATCAACTGCTACAAGAGACTTAAACAAAGCAAACATATGGCCACTCCTCAGGCACCTCAGGATGAAATCTGACAGATGAAAAGGTACAACTCCTGGCCATTGTCCCAGTGTTGAGAGATTTTTTTTTAAATGGGTAATTACACAACAGGAACTCCACCCTGCCAGCATAGCAATTTGCTTATCAGAATAATTTACAATATCGTATAAAACACCACAGTATGACCTGCCAGATCCCATCTGTCAACTGCTTCAGTCTACAGAAGCTATTCTGGCTAAGAAAAGGAACTTCCCACTCCTAAACCTCTTCTCTTCACCAACAGTGAAGAAAGGTAAGGATGAGGACTTCAGAGCTACTGATGATGCTCTATGACTAGCTCTCCAAGAAGCAAACCACTGTCAGTCATCCCTATACAAAGGGGATAGGATACCTAGTCTTCATACGTGTCCCAAAGATCAACAGCCCATCACATAGCTTTTTCAAAGCTGAGTTACCTGTAAAACCAAAATATAAATAGCTCCAAGAGGATTTAACACTGGGGACTCAAGTTACTTCATTGACTGGATCAGAACAGCAAAGGCTCAAAAATTTTGCTGTTTCACCAGAAAGGACTAGTGCTAGATGAGCATGACCAGACATGCAGCTCTTCAGCCTTGAGCCCTATGCCCAGGAGCACCCAAGACAAGACGCAGGACACTGCTCCGCAGCTCAGAGGACACCGGTGAGCCTGTGAAGCCTGCCCATCAAGTGACACAAAGAGATGAAATTTCTACCATGCACTCCCTGTGCAGTGCCAAGGGTTAATATTCAGATGGCAGATTCAGTTTCAAGAGATGCATCTCTGAACTGAATTTAGGTTCAGAAGGCTTGTACTGAGCTTTATGTGCTTCTGAATTCTGGGGTAACTCTTGCTCACCAAACACTGGTATTTGTATGAATAAAAATGAAGGGATTTAACAAATCTTGTTCCTGCACACAGTTGTCAAAAAAATCTGACCTTTAGAACAGGAAAAAGAGGGGGGATTTAAAGGTTTAAAGAAAAGGCAGTGGCTGCCTGATGTATAACAAACCTTAGAAAAATTATGAACCAGTGAAAATCCCCTACAGCTCCCAACAAAATGTGTCCAATTTGCATTCCTGCAAGTCTTCCATACACACCACTCTTTGCCTGTGTGTACACAAGCAAATAAATCCCTAGGAATAATACAACTGGGACCTGAATTTGATCTCTGATATATGATTGCTCCAGAGCTCCATTCCAACCTTCACAAATGGTTTTTTTTGTTCCAGATAACTAAATCAAAGCAGTTCTGATAAGCTTTCAAAGCAGGGAATGTGAGGAATGGTTTAATGAATGTTACAACTCAACCTATTACAGACTACAGAAGACAGGAGAAAAAAAAAAAAGGCACATATGACACTCATGTCTGGAAGTCTCATAAATTCAAATCCAGAAGCACCTGCCTTTCTAAGTCCCTTTATATTAAGCCCAACAAAAACTCAGTGCTGACTGTACAAAGGAACATAAAGAATGGGAAGTGAGAAGAATTGTGTCAGACAAATAGAGAGGGTTTCCTATTGAAAAGTTACATTACTTGTAAGTTTGACACAGAAATGGCTTACATGGGAACAGATTGAAAAAAAAGGCATGAACAGAAAGTAACACCATAGAGAAAAAGGGAACAGGGGTCATGAAGACAAAACTAAAAATATTTTGGAAAAGCATGCTGTTTTTGCAAAGCAGACTTTGTAGCATTTACATGGGCCTTAAGTGCTGTTTGTGCCCTGCAAGAAAATCAGGCAGTTTCTTCATATATCAAACTTCAGCTATCCACGCATAACGTGCACATGAAAGGTCTGTATGCTGGTCCCAAGTTAGGCCTGTTTTCACTGCTTTTTCCATTTTTAAGCATTAAATGATTCATTTAATGAATTGGTCTTAGAACCAAAACCAAGGTTGCAGCATAAGTATTTTACAATGACCTGTTGTAGCTAGTAAGGTTCTGCGCAGCTAAAGGCCATGGGCTGAGACTGGAAGACTAAGTTAAACTAAGACTTCAAGTGATTTTCATGAAGTAAAATTTCAGCTCAGAACATACCAGACACTAAGGTATTACATGAAAGAAATTATCAACTCCCTTCCCACAAACTTACCACCTAAAAGGTGTTCTTGTGAACATCAAGAACAAAGTAACTACATTCCTATTTAGATTCTACATTCATGTTCCTGTTTACTCCTTTTATCACCTAATGATGTGCATCCTTGTCCCAGAATAAGTCCTCAGGAGAGTAAAACAGTTTAAAGGCTTCAAATGAAACAACTATTTTCTTCATTAATTAATCCTTCAAATAAACAGCTGAGATTATGACAACAGATTAGCAACTCAGTGTTTACTATCACAAAAAAGGCTTAAATACCATATGCTTTAGTATTACCTAGACAGTTGCAATTCAACTGTAGAATGCAGAATAGTTACACTTACAGGGATTAAATGCTTCCTGTTTACATGACAACACCTAGCAACACAGCTAGATCACAGTTAAAAGTAATCCTACAGCCATCCTGATGTAGACACATCCAGAGCAAAGCCACATGGAACAGCAGTTCCAGAAGAAATCCCTGAAGAAAAAGCTCCAGTGGAAGAATTTTAAGTATTCTAGTCACTTTCCTCCAAACAGCAGGTCCAAAACTTTCTCTCACATATCTCCCAATACTACTCCATAGTTCTTGCACATAACACTTTACCATTTCAAAGCCCTTTACAAAAAATCACCTTGTGCTTTGGTTCTTCTTGATTTCTTTCAAATTTAAGTAACTGCAGTTCTTTTTAATACCACAGTCTGATTCTTTTAGTACACTTTCAGTGCACTGTAGACAATTTCAGCTTCTTGTCTTTGGTTCAAGAAAGAATTCTGCCATTTTAAAGCAAGATATAAATGTCAGGGGAAGGAACAACAGGTAATATATTCTGAACATAAGTTATGCTTGATTTAATTTATGCAGCTAGATACCCGATTAAAAAGTCTTTTGTTGCCATTCTTATTGACAGCTGATGCAGTAAAACAAACAACAGTGTACTGGTACCTGATGATCACATAACACAGGTGTCTTTTGATGTGAAATTTCACCTGAAACATGTTGTTTAGCCCTTTCACTTTTATTCCAGGGTGAGACTGGCAAAGGAAAAATAAAACGGGATAAAGAACTAGATTTAAAGGGCATTGAAGAGAAACAGAGGCTTCTACAGAGTAGACTTCAAATCTCAATTGCTGGAAGCTGGAACACCTGGAATAAGAGGCATGCATGCAGACAATAGCATAACAATAAGTTAAACACTGATACTTTGGTTTTTTTCTTAATGAACTGTACCTGCAGCTGAAGTCTACACTGCAAAAGGCCTAGGCAAGCCAGGCGTGCTGTATAACACATCTAGTAAATGGTAACAAGTCTTGAGTTGGCACTATGAATGAGAAATGGCAAGGCTTTATACCTGCCTATGTCATGACATGCAGTATTTGGACCTGGCACAATCAGAAGAAATAAATTAATTCTAGGAGCTCACAAATATTTTTGAAGAACACTGTACACTGACAAAATAGTTAACTTAAGCAGATTTTACTTAAAAAACACAGAATCCCATCTCTTATCCTACTGCTTGTAACTAAAGAAAGTTTTTGGATAACCTCTAGTCTGAATCACTTGCATCCTCCAGCAAACTATCCATTTCTTCCTAGAAGTCAAAGAAAATTCAACCTCGATTAAGCTCTTCAGACTTCTGAGGATAGAAATTGAAGCTTATTACACGGAAGTCACCGAGACAGTTTTCAGAACAGACTTATAGCTCAGTGAAAATGTTAGCATTCATGTAACACTTTTTACAACTAGAGTTATTTACCCCCAATGCCCTTGGACACAAATTCCCTGCCTCCGTATTTGCGTGGTATGCTTTGCACCTGTTGGCTGCTCACCCGACCACAGACACAGCCACATCACAAGGCACCAGACTGAGCTCACTATGGTGGGAAGCAGCATGTAACCTGTCAGGAAAGGCAACAGAATCAGCAACTAAACACAGAGAGCTAATGTGCACAAAACTGCCAGAGTTTCTATCTTCAACATGTTCTTGAGCAAGCTGATGAAAAAATTAGCCCACTGTGCTAGGAAAGTGCTCCAAACGGTACCAACTCAAATCTGTACTCATCTCCAACTTCCCCTGATAAACTGCAAAAAATCTGTAATTTACTGTTATATTTGATACTGCCTACATCTGTTACAATTTTAATTGTCATTGCCCATGATTATGCCTTTCTGTGTAAAATACAGTCTACACTGATACGCCTGCATAGACCTCTGTAGGCCACCCTCTAACACAGTTCAATTTTCTCCCCAAACAGTATGGTTTGTGTTGAGACTTTAACCAATATCACAATACTTCAAGAAGGTTTATGGCTTCGCCCATCAGCTTCTGATGGAGAAAAGCTTGGTGATTGGCTTTTTCTATCCCTGCTCATTACCTACATACCAATTGCCAATAAAAATTTTAGAATATAGGCACTCACCCCATTTTCAAGGAAGGGGTTGGTGGGGTTTTTTTTCTTGCTTGCTTGCTTATCATGTGGTCTAGAAACAATTTGACACCTAAGCAGAAGTCAGGTTTCTTCAATATAATGATATCCTGAAACTCTGAGGGTTACTTTTCACATTTTATGTGCCTGCCTCTTTTCAAAGAGAACCTAAACTAGAAGAAAGTGTGTGGCATTACTTTTTAAACACCATAGAAAATATCAGTTATCAGCTCTCTACAGCTGTTCCTACCAATTTTACCATTTCTGGTAGCACTTCCACCATAAAAACATAAAACAGCAGAACACAGCAGGTATGCCAGAGCCTGCTGTTACCTTAGTTACACTGAAAGAAAAAGGTATGTCTCAGAAATATAGGAAATTGTTATCTAGACAACAGACAGCACTTCCTTTCCCAGAACAATCTGTCTCCTGCCCTGACAACCCATTCCTGCTATATTTACCCGACCAAATTTTGCCAGTGATATATTTCCAGCTGCACTTGAGCCACATGTCCCTGTCAGTCAGACCAAGCACAGAGGAATCTGAGCTCCTAGAAATCACTACATGTTAATCCATGCTTCCTCTCTTGCTTGCCTGTAGAGTTAAAGGAGACAAAATGTGTAAAGCATTATTCCCAGTTTATTTTGGAAGCAGGGACAAGAGGTACTTCATTTGATACAGCTATTTACTTCAACTGCTTTCTTTATAGCTTACAGAAACACCTGAACAGTTAAAAAAAATTAAAATGTGAAACATGAAGTTAAAAATAACTGGCTGTTTCAACCAATTAATACTAGGTATACAGCAAGAAATTCTAAGACTCTTAAAAATTCTCTATGCTTAAGGAGTTACTGCCCTAATCTGCCATGGGAGAGCCAATTCCTCCTCCAGGAAAAAAACACCTGTGCCATTTTTGCTGGAGAAAAGCAACACACATCAGTTCTAGACTGTGGATAGTTCGATTTAAGAATGCTGATCAGCTAAAATTGGTTGAGTTTTGGATCAGTAAGAACAAGGTCTAATGAATGATCTGAGCTAAGCCACTTCACTTTATTAGCAGTTATATTCTTCCTATATTCTACCATATACTTCCGATCCCATGCTATCTTCTTCCAATCCTAACTTCACAGCTGGGTTCTCTTATTTTCATAATTTTATAAAACACTTAAGACTCAACTTCTGATCATTATCTTTGCTCTTGCTGAATTTCTCCCCGAGATCCTTTTACCAAAGGAACAAAAACTCTCTTCCCACCTCCACGTTGCTAAAAGACGATCTTCACAGCTCCTACATCAATATTATTTTCATTCCAAAGTGCATTTTTTGCGATTACAGCAATGGGAGAAAAACAAACCAACCCACCCCATCCCAAAAATTTCAACCAACCAAAAAGAACATCTCAAAAAAATCTAAAACAACCCACCCCAAACCCACAAGTGCAGCTCCACAAGAAAACCAAGGGAAAAAGAAATCTACTAAAAAATCCACTTTAAAAATTGCCACAAACCAGCAAAGTCACCTCTCAGAATCTTATTAGCAAGAAGAGACTGTCATCACATTGGTGGCCATTCAGTGGAACCAAGGTATTTCTCAGTTCTAGGTACCATGAGTCTTCCAGAGAAGGCAGTGGGAGGCTAAACATTGATGCAAGAGAAAGAAGTGAACAAAGGAGCTGAAAGAGTTTAAAATGGTAAAAATCCTTCCTTTGGCTCCCTCCACCCCTTTTCTAGAAAGCGCAGACAGGTAGTTTCAACTTTTCCACCCTTTATTTAACAGGCTTAACAGAGGGTCCTAACAGGTCACAAACCAGCTTTTTAAAATAAAAAGCACAAGCTGAAATCAACTGTGGCTATATCAAAATTCACTGCCAGGTCAATTTTGTTACTCAAGGTGGAATTAAAAACCCCAGTAACCCTCTTTCAATAGCAGATTCACATAACAAGACCTCTTCAACTAGCTGGATGCAGGCAGATTCTTCAGAACAAAAGCACTTTTGACCCATTCTTCTCAAAACAAACTAACAAACACACTTAGGTTTGTACCCAAAAGCAGTACTGTTTAAGGACAAGAACATCCTTTAGAACAGTCTAGATTATTTTCATTACAGCATTAAGTCTTCAAAATTTTAAAATGCTTTTGCTAGAGATTGTTCCTGCTTCCTTAAAACCTGTACAGTTTGCATGTTTTCTGGTACATTTTCCTTTTCAAATCTGCAACACTGGAACACTTTTCAAACATCTGACTAACACATCACACAAGAGGAGTGAAGACAAGCACACGGAAGAAATGGAGCACCTTACAGGTGGAATTGAAAGATGTTAAAAAAAATACTGTCCAGGGCTGCGTAGGATCAAGTGAAATGTGGGCAAGATATGAACTGCATTACATGTAAGAGTTTATTAGCAGCCTCATACAGCTGCTCAAATTCAGGCATCTAACACAAGGATGTGAACAGCTGGTACTATCACCTGCTGTTCCTGCAGAGTGAAAGGGAGTGTGTGACCTTCCGCAGCAGCACATGGGCCTTGTGCATGTGAACAAGGACCAGTACGGGCTGTGAAACTCTATAGCATTAAGAAACTGCAAGAAGAAAAAAACTACAATTTAAAGGCAGCTGAAAGAGAATGAACTGCCCTTTCAGATTTTTAATGGATTGTTAATAAAAGTGAAGGGAGAAACTGTTTGCAAAATTTAACCTGATGCTGTCTGTGACACAATGCTTAAATAGTCTACAGTCAGTTACCAAACAACCATTAAGTTCAGCATTCCAGGATGCCTATGATGGTCTTCCTCCTCCTCATTATTTAAAAATACATTTATTCAGCTATTTATTTTCTCTGACATTGCTTTATTTTTTCCAACTCTTGAACTACTATTCAGTTGCTGCTGGAATCCTATTGCTTTCTACAATGTCTGAGTATTTTTATTTCTTCCTATCCTATGTTTCCAACACTCCTGGGAAAGTCTTTTCCCCAAGAAAGTGTTACTTTTTTATGTGCGGAACATGAGTGTTTCTTTGCTTACTCTATCCTTTCATTAGGAAACAGAAGCCTTCATGATGCAAGTATTCAGACTCCTGTACCACACAAAGAAGTTACATGCTTTCAAAAAATTTTGTTGTTTAGAACTTATCTCTTTGCCAAATCTAAATTAGTACTTCTGTTTCAACTGAAAAAGTCTCTTCCTGCTGACCATATTTTAACAGACTAGTAAATATCCGAGCACATATTTCCTATGCCTTTGTGTTCATCATCAACAATGCCACCAAAGTAAATATTCCCAGGACTGTGTTGTTCTACTCCCTGTACCAGCCTGATCACACGTGAAGTGCTGACCTCATGCTGAGGTATTTAGTAGAGGGAAGCACAGAAGTAAAATTTGACAGTGCTTGTGAGATTTTAAATCTGACTGAATATATTTGCACTTCAGATAGTCAAAAC
>WAAE01049925.1:0-17785 GCA_013400495.1 Nicator chloris | reverse complement strand
AGCTTCCAGGGTTCCAACAGGATATGCCACCTTCTTACCTCATAGAGAGAATTAAAAAAAAAAATATATATATACAAAAAAAATTAACTTTTAGTGGATAACAGTGATTGTGAAAAACAACCCTACTACAGTTCTTTGTCATTATATGGGGTACTTTCAGCCACAGTACACAATAGTCTTCATGGCATATTTTTCCCATTTGGTTCTTTATTGTGGTGTGAATATTTTAATGGACATTGTAGTCATTGCATTACTGTTTATGGGTCCTCTGCATTCTGAAAAGTGAATCTGAAGATGTTTCTGAATATCTGAAGAACACAGATGTATTTGCTCTAATGCAGAAGGGGAAATGTCAGAATCAGATTGCATCCTTTACAATCTGCCAGCATGAGTTCATAGGGAGTCTTGGCCAGACCAATCATAAAACTTTGGCTAAAACATGTGAAAGATGAAAATAAAGCGAGCATTGATACCTAGGGGACTATTACCTTTAAGCATCTGAGCTTAAGTTCAGAAGGCAGTTCACAAATCCTATGTTAACCTGTTAGAGATGGTAAATCACAACAGGAGCTGTGCTTTCTCCCTTACTGCAGCAGGAGCTCAGAGAAAACTAACCTAATTTAAGCTGTGGTTATATGGTCACTTGAACCCTGCATAAATCTCCATGAATATGGACAGACTGTGTGTGTGTCTTCCCACATGTATTTGAGAATTCCACATATGGGCTGGCTAGAAAGTAAACTGATCAAAGTGGGGAGATGGGTAAGAGGAGAAAGTAAAGATTTGGAGATTAATTTTTAGTCATGGCAGTTCCTGAATCCTATTCTGGGAACAAGAACCTGTAAGAAAGCCCTTGCTGACAAAGGACAGAAATACTCAAGGATAAGAGGGAAAAGATGCCTGCCTCTTTAGATCACCATGGTTTTATGTTATAGTACTGTGGATGTGTAAGACAGACATAATTTACTTATAGACAGTATGTAGCAGTGATTCATGCTAATAATGTACATCTTGGTGGACCTGATTGTGGAATAAATTTGCAAAGTACCAAAACAGTGCTGGTGTTTCATTACATTTAGGGAGTACTGCCAAAACTTTGTCCTTGATACAAGACTTCTACCTGAAACACAGGCATATTGATTGTATTAGCCAACCTTGTTCCTGCCTGAACTATCAAAACACTTCATGCAAAGAGGTGTTTCTGTAACTCAAAAGAGAAGTGCCAAAGGGTATATGAATTGCTGCAGTATTTGTGACCCAGTTAAGAGAAAGGTGTTCAGATGTTACAGAGCTGGGAAGCAGTTCAACTCCTTAAATCAAGTATTTGCTTTACAAGTGTTCCTCTTACTTTTGGTAGAGTGACCCACAGAACATGCCTCAGTGTAAAAAAGTGTCTTATAAAGTGTAGCTAATATTCCACAGTGCGTTACAAATGTCACCAGGCTTGCCTCTGTTGTGCTCAGTTTGGGAATTTGGTGGTGGAAAGCAACTTGTGAGCATTTTGGCTTTGCATTCTGACACTAATCCAGGAGTTAAGGCCCCTAGTCTACTGTGTTCACAACACATAGGGGCACCTCAGACTACTACTTTAAATTCATAAAATAAATATCAGGTACTTGCAGACCAGAACCATGCCTGGAATTCAGAGTATCCCTGTTTAGTTCAGGTATCCATGCTACTTGTCCTGCCACAAGAAACCACAGTTAATACCCATCCATACATAGACATAAAAATAGGTATTTTTGAGAAATATTTCAATTTAATAAACCAGCAAAACTTTAAATAATAATGAATGAAGGTCAATACCAGCAGTTTGTGTAAGCTTGTTTGCTGAGGGCTGAATATGACAAATAATATGTTCATGGTATAAGAAAAATATGGAGCATAGCTCCTGTTCATCTGTCTTTTAGGCCACAAGTTCAACACCAGAATATAGACGTTTAGTACAGATACTATGATTATTTACTGTGTGTTTTGCACTGGTATTTACTGTTTCAAGCAAAATCTGGGCCTTGTAGGCCTTAACAATTATGAACTCCTGGTTACAAATGGCTCCAGTCTCAAACTCAGCTGAAGAACATTCATATATAGATGAAAAATTTTTTATTATCCTCAGCATTAGGCTTTTATGATTTAGGATTATATCCTTGTGTTCTTACATTTTTCCCCTTCATTCGTTTTTACTCCCATTACAGAAAGTGTGATTTTTTTTCTTCCTGAGGGATTAAATTTTAAAATAAATTGCTCGAGTTGGCCTAGTAATAATAATGTACATGTTCATCCAGAAATGGAAGAATAAAACATTAACCCCTTCTCATTTCCCTCAGAGAGTTCAGCAGTCCTAATTTTCCATTTGTATCTTGAAATCTTGTACCTTGAGCTGTTTTGAATTTTAGCATCCAGTGACTTTGTTGTATTCTGTCTTTTCTCCTTCATCTAGTGCAGAATTCCATTTATTTCATTTATGGAAACATCAGAATCAGATTTTAAATTGATGTAGTACTCTAAGCTAATGGCTGTATTCTGTTTTTCTATACTCTATGTTTACATAAGTTTTGAACAAACATAGTTTAAACTCATATAAGTGGAAGAAGAATAAAATAGCTTCATGACAGATAAAGAGAGTATAAAATCAAATAAACCCTTGAAATAATTAAGCGTTTGTGTTGAAGTATGCTGTTATTGTAGGAAGTGGAATGTTAAATTACTTTAGAAATCCCTAGAGGTGAATTCACTCAGAGCTATTACAAAGATGGAGTAAAACACACACATGCACATACACACATACATGCACATACACACACAAACACACACAATTTGACATTCTGTTAATTACCCAGTAATTACCCAGAGAGAAGATGGTAAAGTAAAACTCTTCACTAAGAAACAGTGATTATAATAAGAACATAGATGTCTATGACCAAAATGCATCCTCTAAATACAGTTCTGTTTTAAAAAATTCAAATAAATACAGACCCATCCATATTCCGTCAAGACTAAAACCTGAAAGTGTTTGAAGTCTTAACCTTCCAAGCTGTCTATTTCTAGGTATATACTGTCCTCCACTCCTTTTGAAACCTTTAAGGTAAATGGTTTCCATTTTTTTCCAGACCTCACACCAAAAACCTCAGTGTTAGATATCTGGCCAATTAAGAGTTATAGGGGGATGGATGGACTGGTGAATGTGAGGGAGGGAGAGACAGAAAGGAAGTGAGAAACAAGGAAAGAATAAGAAGAAGGAAAAGAGGAAGGAATAGAGAGACAGGAACAGAATTAAAGCTGCACTACTGTGGTTATAATATGTGGACTCCCTGAACGTGCCATGTGCTGCTGCATGCTAAGCTCACCACCTTACATTTCTGAGTGGGAGGTTATTTACAATTTTATTTTTGCTTCTGCTTCCTTTTTCCAGTCTTTGCAGACCAAAATGAAGATTATTCATAAATAATCTCAAATGAGGTGATGCAGACCATTAGATTGCCTGTCAATCTATATCTCTGTGAGCCATAAACAAACAACTATAAGATCATCTCTGTGAGCATCTGAATGGCACGCTTATATTTCTAAGTATGATATATATAAAATAAGAAAGATTGATGGAGATAAACAGCACATTAATGAAGATATTTTCATAGGGAATAATTGTGTCTGCTAAACATTTAGGAAATTTTAAGCTTTTATATTTATATTGATATTCAAAAGCTATATAATCAACAGAATAAAACAGAAACAACTGCAAAATCTAAATTAATTGCTAGTCAGTGATTTAGTATGTCAAGGCAAGACACTGTTTTATATAGTAGGCTTTGTGATTTTAAAGTAGCTACATGTCTGTGTCCTGCCCATGAGGAGAATTGGGCACCTAGAAAGACCTGTCATTGCCTAACTTTGTGAAAGTGGTTTACAAACAAAGGTTTCTGCTACTTCACTGAAGCAGAGTGCCTTGCCCAGCTCTGTAGTCACTGCTATGAGACAGGTGCCTGCATCAGGTGCCTTCCCTTGGATGCATAAAAACTGGAATGTCTGTTACAGTAATAGTTACCAAGTTCAGTGAGGGTCTGGGCTGAAGTCTTATTTCTGCTTATTTGAGTTTTTACTGGCCTGAATTAGGAGCATTCTTTACCACCAGACTGCAACAAAACCCAGGCTCTCTGCAGACTTTTTTGGGAAGATGACAGCATAATTAAAAATTACTCTGTGATCCAGTGACAGGAAAGCTCATCACAGATATAGAGGACAATTTTAACTATTTTCCCTTCTGAATATTGAATCATGAATATCTATTTATATTTCATGGAGTGACTCCAATGGATATGATGCTAATCCAGAATAACTAAGAAGTTAGAGCACTTAGGAGGTCAGGAAGAGAATTCCCACCCAGGTTCTGGGTTAATTTAGGCAGTAAAGTGACTGAATCCTAATCTTTTATATGCCCTGAGAATTAAGGTACCACTGAACTGTGTCACATAAAATATAATCCTCTTGTTTAGTCCACATATGCCATATTTACTGAAACTTAACAAGTAATTATGTCTGACAAGTAATTATGTTCTGACTTAGAACATAGCGGGCCATCTCATTTCATGTATGATAACAGAATCCTATCTTTCCCTGTGTTTTCATCATGTTTTTTCAGGATTTTCTTTTAAGAGAACATTGGTTTTTTTCCTTCCCAAACACTCATTTGAGTTTCTATTTTCTTCTGAAACAGTAGGAGTTTTCATATGGAATTGGGCATTGAAATAAAGAGATGTATACAGTGATTAGAAATCACAATTTAGTTAGATAAATAGACACTAGTTTCTATTACATCTAAACACTTTAAACTATACTGGTTGTAAGAGGGAAATGAGCTTATAATCCTTAAAATATATCTAATTTCCTACGATTTATGGAGAATAATGGAAGCTACTCCAAGAGGAGACATTAAGAGGAGCTTTTCCTGTCAAGGTGGATATGCAATTGTTCAGGGCAGTCACTTCGAAATTAAAATAGATTTCTGTTTTTATCCGCAGTGTTTTAAGCCAATTTTCTGCCATTTGACTTAGAATTTAACCTTTTTATTAACAAGAGTGAGCTCTGCTTTCCATTTGACTCCAGTTCCTTTCCCAAAATAACCCAAAGTGCCACAGTCATAATATTAATTGCTCCTTGGGGGGTCTTGCTCCTTAGGGGGTTTTGACAATACAATTGTATTTAGGATTCTGTCAGAGAAACTACAACACTATCTAAAGTTGTCTTCAACATTTTATGAACTTACAATCCGATTTCTTGATGAAAGTCAAAGCAAAGGGTTCTTGAAGCAGCCTTTATACAAAAGCATTCCAACTTTAAATGTTCAGGGTTGATATTGCTGAAATTTATTACCATGTTTGAGGTGACTGCTTCAGCTGCTTAAGGCACTTTGTAGGAAGTGATATGTCTAATACAGATATGGAAAGAACACAGATCTATTATGTGGTGGAAACTTCCACTGAAACATCAATTTGGGATAGAGAGGGTGTTTGACAGCCTTTGTATGTGCTTATGTGAAGCAGTTGGAAATTTGATCACAAGCAAATCCCACATTGTCCTTCTTATAAAATGGTAACCTAGTGATTTTTGTACATGGCAGATTATTCCTACTTCTACCTTCATTGGTTTCTAATTCTTAATAATGGAGCAAGACTCTGGTAGTCATTCTTAGAAGATATTGCCTATCAAAAACATCTGTTTTTCTGTCAGATTTCTATTTAATTGTGTCAATCACGGAATTCACATGCTTCTCTAGAGGTTAGTAAGATAGGTTTAAAAAAATCCCACAGCAAATATAATGTTAAGGTCACATGAGACCTTTCTAAGAAAAAGCACTGTGCTTTCCTCCAGACATTTAGATCTCTCTATTTATGAACACATTGTGGATTTTTTCTGATTTTTTGGTTTGTTTTAGTTTACTAGTTGAAAGAGAGTAGAGTTTTTTAGTATATAATTCTACTAGAAAATTGATAAACATCTTAAAAGATAAGGAACCATCCTTAAACATTTAATCTGTCTTAAATTTCTGTAGAGAATCTATTTATTTTTTTAATTCTTTCCACAGACTTGTTTGAGATTGTTAAAGATTTTGTGGCTGACTTGCATCAGTGAAGTCAACAACATTCTACTAAGCAGCACATGACAGCAATGCAAGAGGACCATGAATAATACTTAATATTGGAAAATTTAATGCTTCTGCATAATTGTGCACAGTGATTTCAACAGTCTCATGTCACCAGTGTAATCTGGCTATTTGGAATCACCAGAAGGGAGTGTAGAATTTTCTTAACTTTGAAATCTTGAGCATTGTATCTCTTCCAGATGTAAATCCATAAAAAGAGATGGGAAAGTGTAAAATATCAAGTTGATTATCCTAACATTTTAATTTGGAAACAATTATAAATTTAATAGAGTTATATTATATAACAGATATTCACACACATACCTGAATAAATACATTAAAGATGGGGCCACTCCTTGCAATAGTATATTTGTTTTAGATACACTCCAAGGACAATGGATAGCATTATGACAAATGGCAGAGCATGTGTACAGAAAAACTTCATTTTATTTCTTAATGAAGAGATGTAAGGAAGGTCTAAAACTGGTGAGAACTTTCAAATTATTCATCCAGGCTCTATCTCCCTCAGCTAAGCAGCTGCTCTCTACATGCTGTTGTGGCCTGTATCACCCAATGCTCTATAACCCTACCCAAAGACCTGCCAGTGCACTAAGATCAATCCAGAAATGATTCAACTCCAGCTCATGAGAAGAGTTTAATCTCCTTTTGTTAAAAACACCCTCAGAACCTGGTTAATAAAATACCACATAAGTGTCCAAACTTCAACCACTTTTTACATTCCCACATGTGGATAATGATGTAGCCTCAATTCATTCAGAGGCAAAACAAAGGATGAAGAGCACACTGGGGCCCAAAGGAATGTGACTACTCCTTTCAATCTCAAGCAGCCAGCTGCAGACATGTAAAGGAATCATGAAGTGACAGAAAACAGTGTTGAATTACCACACTCTCCATTGACAGAATGTATGAGATTATGAGACTTCGGCAGCAGTCAAACCCTCTGTCTTTTCTCATACTTTTTTGTTCTTCCATCCCCCACAGTAGCAGGTACCTGCTCCAGGCAGGACTCTTTAAACCCATTTCTAATTAATACTTCACCTAATCTTGTAACACTGCTAATTGTTCACAAACAGGTGATTTAATCAACACAGGCGAAGCTTTATTCTCTCCACTGTCTTGTGCTTTGACACAGGGAGAACTGAGGCAACTAGGTCCCAATTGCTTTGTTTCCATGTAATTTAACAGCAAGACATTATTTTCTCATAAGAGATGCTTTGAATTTTTACTGCTAATGAATAAATTAACTAAAAAGGTTAATCTGCCTACATGTTTATGAAACATTATGCAAATTGCTCTCAAAAAGGTTTAATGGTAATTGAAAGCAATTGAAAACCATGGTACATTTCACTCAATTTTAACTTTTTTATTTTAAGTATACAAATTGCACTCACTTTAGATTTTACAGATGTGTAGGGCAAGAGATCCTTTTTATAATTTAAAGGAGCTTTCTTAAAAATTTTCAGCTTTCTAGATTTCCAGGGTTGTGGAGATTCACGTGAAAGTAGATGAATGACTAGAGAAATATGATTGTCATTTATTATTTTAGTCCTCAAAATCCCATATAACCCAATTATATTCATTTAACACATATTAAAGAAAATTTAAAACTATTTGTAATACTTATTTTTTTACCCAGATAGTGTAAGATCTGCTATCTGCTCCAGAGTGATGTGGGTTTATAGGGGCTGAGTTTTGCAACTGTGAAATGGCAACTCTTTAACATTTAATTTGCTCAGTTTCCATGGCTCTATTCTAAATTCAACAAAGCAAAACATTATATATGTTCTCAAGGAGATGAGGCATGTTTAGAAGAACAAAGCAAGCCCCAATTTCTGTCTTTATCAACAAATGGTTCTGTCCTTTGATTGAAAAAGAATGAGTCAGGAAGGAACAAAGCAATAGGGAGAGGGAAGAGAGAAATGTATTATAGCTTGGTCCTCTGATTAAAAAAGGCATTAATGGAAAATAAGAAATAGATCTATACATAAAGGTTTGTACAGAAAAAAAGGAAAAAATAACTGCTATTTAAACTGTGAAATGGGATAGCCCCATGGCTTTGGAAATTTTTATTTGCAGCCAAGTCATCTCCATTTATTTCATCACTGAGCTTCCTTGTTCGGTTGGATTTCAAAACAATCTGAATACTTGTTCTGTTACAGAATAAGATGCATTTCTTAAAGACCATAATAACCTTACCTGGGAAATTAATACTTGATTTGCCCAGCACTTAAAGTTTTTTAGGAGTTTATATAGCCATTATGTTTTAACAAAAAGATGAACATTTCTTCTGCTTGGGGTTTTTGAGGGTTGGACTTTTTCCAGGGTTTTTCTTTTGGGGATTTTTTGGGGGTTTTGTTTTTGGTTTTGCTAGTTCTGCGGGAGGGTGGTTTTGGTTTTGGGTTTGGTTTGGTTTTGGGTTTGGGTTTGGGTTTGGTTTTGGTTTGGTTTTGGTTTTGGTTTTGGTGGATATTTTGTTTAGATCTTTCTAAAATTGTATAAAGACACATAGATTCTAACAACTTTTTTTTTTAATGTTAACAGGGTTCTCTCATTATTTTTTTTTTGTAAATATTTGTCTTGATCTGCTGTGATTTTGAAAATATTCACTTTTTTTGATTTGATAATTTCTGTTTAATTAACCTTTATTTTTGTCAGTCATCCGTTCTTTTATCTGCTTTTCCTTTTTTTAGGCAGGAATTGATGAATAGAAAAAGGAAACAGAGGAAGAAAAAGAGGACAACCAGTAGCTTATTGTGAATATATTCAGTGTTGCGTAAAGTGAGTACGGCTATTTAAAATTGTATTTAAAAAGATCCCTGACGAGTGTTGAAGATTAGTTAGCTGCATTGAATGCTGCTCAGACCACTGCCTTGGATCGCTTTTGGAAAATAAGAATAGTGCAGAATGTGTTTTTGCAGCCCATGCAATCTGTGCTGACTGTCAGCAGATTGGGTAGTGAGGGACCCCCTGGAATTGAGTTCTCGCCTTGACGTGGCTGCAGCGGAATCAGCAGAGCCCTGCAAGGCAGCACAGTGCTGACATGAAGAGGCAACGCTGCTCATCCTGCACTGGCCTGGTCTGGCAGCCCCCTTCCTCCACTGCCTCCAGTGACCCAAAGCTGCCAACTTCTGCATTTCAAAACTTGCTGCAACTATATCGCTGTAACATTCACTGAAGGGCAGTCCTGCTCACGAATTCAAAGTGGGTTTTGTCATTTCACTTCTAGAACTCCCTACTGGTCATTTTCATTTGAAGAGGAGAGCAATTCTACTTTCTACTGTCTTAGTTAAGTAATGAGGGTTCTTTAAATTTTTTATACTCCAACATGTTTTTATTTTTTAAAAAAAAGTCACAAATATCAGAGGGATTTTCTGCTCAAAAGCAATTAACATTCCTCCTCCTATTTCTCCTGTGTGGTGACTCTCATAGCCAAATCTCTTTGACAATGTTTTTCTGATATGTCCCATAAACGTTTTCATGGATGTTTTATAACCTTTACTTCTTATACTTCAATAGGTTTTGTAAATCATTGGTGTTCTCTGATTCCATCCACGTGGCTATAAACATAAATCTCCCATCCTTTAGCCTTTGCTGGCTGCTTTTGTTCTGCTCTTATAAATTTCTCTGTACTTTACCCTGATAATTCTAAAATGAGTTTTTTTGAGCACAAGGAATCAGAAATACTTCAAAGAAAATAAAAGCAATGTACTTAGTATTAGTAATACTTCCCTTTAATTAACTGAACTTGATCAGCTGGTGCATAAAATTTGTAGAAAAACAAGTGAACTGTGAGAAATTCAGAGATTGGGGAACTGATCCTCTTCCTTCTGCTTGGGTAAAAGTAGGTTCCTCCATTCCCCACATTGCAAAGCACTGATTTGTCTGTGAATATAAATTAGAGAAGTCTTAGATATGCTCAGAGTCACAACATCTTGTTGTGGCAGGCGGTGAAGGTCATTGGTGCACTTCCCACTTTGGCAATCGCCTCTCACCTTGTCCAAGAAGATAGATGCAAAATCAGAGTGGCTGGGAATCAAGCCCCAGCTTCTCATACAGCCAGTAAATACCTGTAGGCTGTCTTCAATGCATAGGCCTCCATGTTTAGGGTATGAACAACCACAAAATATTTTTCCTCATAAAATTTACATCATTTTCTACTTCTTCCCGTGTCAGAGAAATACCATATGAGAAAATGTTCTTTCAGCAATTTTCTTCCCAGAACTCGCTTGGAACCAAATGTTCACAGTTCCACATTAGTGGCAAAAGAAGCTGCCAAGCATGTCTCCCATTTCAAGAGGGGGAATAGAAGTTTACATTTCTGCTTTTAATCTGGATGACTTTTGACTGAGCATAGAGGAGCTTGTCACCTGGGTACTCCTACCTCTTTTATGACTGTCTGGGAATCTGGCAGAAAAATATTTACCTGTTTCCAAATGGCGAGCATGATTTGTGGTTTTTGGTTTATACTTTGTCTTTTTACACTAGGTGCAATATACTACAGCCCTCTGTGCTTTCCCAGGAGTCCTTCGTGTCATCACTCATCTCAGTAGCAATGTAGCCCAAGCAGCAGTTAAAGGGTTTAAAAGCAGTATTGCTCAGACCAGAATTGTTTTTCACCCTGTTACAGTGTTTGACACACTTGAGGGCATGGGAGAACGTGGCCACTTTCCACTGAAAGACCCGAGCAGAGGACCAGAACAACCCACAGTTTCCAGCTTGGAGAACAAGGAGAGGTTACAGCACTGGTTAGCAGTACCTAAAGCACACAGCAAACAAGTGACCTCATGGCTGTAAGAGTTCTCTTCTCTTCCTAAAACATTTCTGCTTCCAGTATTAAGAAACCCAGACAGCAAACGAAAAGCTGTCAGTAAGGTTTGTTATGCAATGATGAATAGATAGCATGTGCTCTCAATATTTAAAAGGTCTGAACTAAATATCAGATTTTCTTTGTCACTTCTGATCTATCTTCATACCTCAAAGACCTCAATAAGACCAGAAATTCAGTTGGCTAGGATTTTTTTACTACCAGAATGTTATTTTTAATAAACAAAACTCTTATTTCAAATTTGGAGACGCAGACAAAACAGTGATTGCTTTTTCTGTATGTTCTTATGTCTCAAAAAATGTTGAGCATTTGGATGCTTTATTTTCTCTCAGATCTGAGCACTCTTATGCCAGCTTACCCCAAGGGAGAATTTTTACATGTTGTGATGGGAAGCCTGGCAGCTTTAACACATTACTCCAGTGTTTGCCTCAATTATATCTTATTTCTATGGTTACTGACCATCAGACCCTTATAAACTCACATTGCTCACAAAGTTACCCAGGACAATATTATTGCAGAATGATTTAACAGTCTCCAGATAGAGTACATTAGCAAAACGTGATTTATACTTTTACAGGCATTAACAAAGTAACATGAATAAAATAAGAACCAGCTTTCGGTTCAAAGTTTGTTTTCAGTTTTCAAATTGGTTAGTTAAATTTCCAGTAATTTTATTGGCTCTTTCTCAATGTCATTTTATTCATACTTGTTACTCTTACAGGCCCCCTTCCACTTAAGTGGAATATTGTTTGAAAAAACTGGGTACAGAGTGACTTGATGTTAAAATATTTTTCGAAGAGACCACCCATAAATATGCTGGGCATAGATATTAAACCTTTTTATACATTTTTTTCCTATTTGTAAATGATGGATTGTCTATGTTTAAACACAAGTAAGGATACCAAGAGAGAAATTTGGACAACCCAAAAAGGGAATCAAATTGTAATGCACATAAATTGCCATTAAGAATACAGACTACCTGTACAATACCCACTTCCAAACTTTGTTTGATAACTACAGGTCTGGACAGTTTCACCCTAACCAGACAATTCCTTAACCTAGACTTGACTGGGCTGTGGATGCTAGGTGGGGTCACACATAAATTTCTTAATTTTAAGTGGAAATCCAAATCGTATTTTTGTCACTGAATTTGGAGTCTCTCATCCATTGCCACAGAACATTGCTGCCAGCATCTGACTGTCACAGAGTATTTTTATAACCAGAGCCCTATCAGTGAAGTTTTCCTCCTTGAGTCACCTAAGAGTGGATATCTCCAACTTCCCCTAAGAGGGAAGGTATGGAAAATGAATTTTAACTTAAGTTGGTATCTAAGGGTTCTGACTGAGATTTTGCTTCTGCTCTAAGGCTTGACCAACCACATAAAGATTAAATACCATGGTGTTAGACATAGTGGCAAATCTTTGCTTAACTCAGACCTGAGACACAAATTGATTGAACTGTGTATTGTTCAAAAACTGGATCTGGATCACTCATCTTTTTAAACAAAATTTGATCTTGCCTTTAGTATTCAAACCCTGAAAATGGACCTTGCTTCTCTTCTCCTCCATCTCTGTTACTGTAATTCTAGAATCAGCTTTGATTGAGCTAATGATATGGCCCATAACATTACAGAAAACAAGCATGGCATAGAGATGGAACTCCCTGGAATAGAATTCACAGATAATCTATGTATGGAATTTAACACTAGCCTAAAGTATGCAATTAAGCACCTTTAAAAATCTGATGTGCAATTAGTAAGCATTTCACAGTAACAATCAATAAAAGTAAATGAAGCTAACAGTTCACAGTAATCATGTATCAGCAAATCAAATGCAGACTGACATGCTATACCAGAGTAATTTATTTCTGCTATTGATTTCAGTGGAGGTTTTGTCTGATGACCTATATCTGCTATGTTGAATTTAGCCCACAGAGATTAACAGCCATATAGGTTGACAAAGAATCAAGTAATCAGGTTCCAAACGAGCATCAAACAGTGAATTTTTATTTCTGAATACTTAAGTACTCAGGAACGTAATAGCAGGCTATTGATAATAGAGGGTCACTGAAAATAAATTTGGAACTTTGGATTTCTGTTTTCCAGAAAGTCAAAATCCCAGAACAATCCTCCCCTGCAGCACTCCATGTGTTAACACAGTGAAGCAATTTGTTTGTTTGTATGTTTGTTTGTGTTTTTCTATCATGTTTGATATTTTGTTTGAAGGTAAGTAAAGGAAAAACAGACGAATCCATCACCTTGCAATTGAAAATTTGCAGAGCAAGTAATATTTTTTGGTTCTGATTTCTCTTACAGTAAAGTTGACAGGCAGGACTCACCCTCCACTCACACTAAATGAAGGAGAATGAAACTGGCCTAAGCAACATAACACTTGAAATGAACTATGTTGCTTTACACCCTTTCTCTCACCCTTTGGACAAGGGGTAGCATTTTTAAATTAAAAGAGACTAGGTGTAAGGAAGAAATGTTTTACAAACTATTAGAAATTTGAGAATATTTTTTACTAGGTAAAACCCTTGCACAGGTTGCCCAGAGAGGTGGTAGATACTCCATCCCTGGAAATATTCAAGGTCAAATTAGATGGAGTTCTGAGAAAAATTATCTCATTGAAGACGTTGCTACTCATTGCAGAGGGTTTGGACTAGATGGTTTTATAACAGCCTTCTACCACAACTTGTTCTATAATTCTCTCTTCAAAATCTCCCTATTTTCTTTCATTTTATATATAGACTGTTATCCTTTTAGAGCAGAAGGCATAATATATAAATATGACACAACCTGTCAGAATGAAAAAAAAGTGTATAGCTGCTACCTTAAATGTTTGCTTTGAAAGGAAATTTTTGCTTTGATGTGTTTTACAGCACTGTGCCTGCAATCATGGAGTTTCAAAATAATTCCTCCAAGAGGAAACCATAAATTATATTTGGAACATCCCTTCCACATTCCAGTTAAATAAAGATTGTAATTAATATTGTCCCAGTACTAGTTTTGCATGAAATTTTGTTGTCTTTTATTTAGAATATTTTTCTCCTATGTAGCTTACATTCAGGAGCAAGATTAACATTTAAATGCAGTTATAGAATACATAGAAAAGCAAGAAAAAGGAAGAGAAATATTTAGGAGGCACTGCAATGCAATAGCACCATAATAGCCCTCTTTTTCCTATATGAGTACCATGCTGGACTGTCAGTAGCTTGCTGTATGGATCTAGAACCTAAATGGCTTGTGGCTATTCAAGGATGAACTTAAATAATTTTTAATAAAATATGTGCAAGGGATAGAGTGGAAAACAATACAAATTACAAGATTTTCACAGTCACGTAACAGCAAGTTTTTGATTTCCCTGAAATTCCAGATGGAGAGTAATTCCATTCAGACTGCAGGATGTTGCCCTGCAGCATATATTAGAGCTGCCAGTCTGCTGTTTCACTTTTTGTGCATTATATATGTGCACAATATAGTTCTGCTCCCTGAGGTTAAATTTTGCTCATTGTACAACCAAGGCCCTGAGGGCTAACACACAGTTGAGAAAGTGCTATTTTGTCAATTTTGCTATGGAACTCTATCAACACAGCCATATGAAGAAATTAGTGGTTTACTGTTCCTCTTGTCCATGTGTTCTTTCTCTGAAACAGATTATTTTAATATGGTAAAATTTGAATGGCCGTTCCAAAGAAAATAAATTGAAAATTCATCTCTGAATACCATTTTCATGCTTAATTGAAAAAAAAAAAAAAAAGGGAAAGACAAAGGATGATGGAAACAAAGATCAATAACATTTTCTAATCTACAGTAGTCATTTTCTGCATGACTGAGTGCTGCAGTCAGTACTAGAATCTCTGATGTCCATATTCATTATACATATGAGTTCAGTTCAGACACACAGGTTCAGCTCTTCTGATGTGTTTGACAGAGCTAAACCCTCTAAAATTAAGAGTATAGACTCCTGTGCACTGTATTAAACAAAATGGCTAGTTGGTACTAACCTAACCCTCAGCTATGTCCTTTTACAAGAGTTTATGACTTATGTCTCAGTGGTAAACAGAAAGTATCAGACCTTCCAAAATTATATGAAAGGTTAGCTAGTGCTACATCAACAAGAGTGAGTCATAAATAAAATAAAAGGAACATGATGGAAAGCATCCATCTTTAAGATGAAGGGGCAGCAGACTTCTGATATGTTCAGCTGCAGTCCAGATAGGGGAAAAGGGGCCTTTCCAACACAGGGCCAGGAGGTTTTCAATATTTTATTTATAGCATCCTTAATTCTATTACTGACTGGACATAAAAGTTGTCTTACCAATAAGAAGTTTGGTAAGGAGTGTGTCTATAATAGAAGGAAGGGTTATATTAAATATTAATTTGTTTCAGACCTGTCTATAATCCAAGTGTCCTAACTGAGGCTTTGAAAGTTATTTTTGTAAAACTTCCTTTTTTGTAAGTGAGCTAACTTTTTTGCAAAGCACACTGAAATCTTGTCTTGAACTGTGTATTGTACACAAGATGTTATTATAGAATTGTTCTTTTGAAAACCAATTAGTAGGAAACTAATTAGTAAGATAATCTATTAGTAAGAAAACTCAGATATGTCAGCTGTTTGGTCAGTGTTATTTCTTTGGATTTCCAAATAAGGCATTTACTTCCATAGAAAGACTTAATTGTGTTGTCATTCAAAAGCATTTCACATGATTAAATGGTCTTCGAAAAACTTTTATTGTATCCTAAAGAGCTGTAGTTTGTGTGAAATTGCTGAAAGGAGGCATACAAAGGGGAACAAGAGTGACAAGAGTCTTGTGGAAGAGCAATGAAATTGTTTGGACTATCCTGTATCCTAACCAACTCTTTGCAGTATTTAATATTACAGATTTGAAGGTCTGAAATAAAAAACGGTGAGCAGACTGGAGATGGACTGTAATATATATGAAGATTGACTCATCTGTACTCCTTTGTTTCATGGTAGTGTAACTTCATATAATTGCTAAACTGATTATGAATAATTTACAAACTTCTCTTTCAGGAAGCATACAAGGTATTCTAGTGGAGTCAAAACAACTTTTTTCTCTACAATGTGTATAATATGTCAACGGAAATTCATCACCAAACATTACACCAAAGGGCGCAGCTTTTCATCACCTCAAACTTTATTTTCTGTGGTAAAGCAACACATGTGATCTCAAAAATAATATCATAACAAACCTTGAATAAGCTTCCAACACCTAAATGCATGCCAGAAACTCTTTGCTGTTGTGTATCTGTGGGAGGCTCCACCATCTCTGCCTTGTACATAAGGAATGCAAAAAAAGTCTGTAATTACCCTTCCCTAGATTTCATTTGTGCTATTAGATTAGCATTCATGAAAAGTTATTTGATCCCCTAGCTTTAGATAACAACGTTGTAATCAATAAATTAATGGCTATTTTTCAAACATAATTGACTTATGTCCCCTTACCAGGTTAAGTGAAGTTGCCTATCAAGCCATCATTCAAGTCATTCTTATTGCCCTGTCTGCAAGCTTTTGCCTGGAAAATTACTTCCATGGGCAGAAAAAACAAACTATTTTGGCTTTTAGTGTACATGAATGAATAACTCAGAACATATCAATGAAACATTCAAAATATATCTCTTATTCAAAAGACATTCATGTTTGTTTAGGGCACAGTGTCAGCTGAATACCAATATTTACCTGCAGCCAAAAATTAATTTTGCAAAGTGTTAGAAAGTTATTGGGTTATGTTGAAGGATACTAAAATTTTATCTGTTTAGAGCTACAAAAATTCTTCTGTACTATATTTTTGAAACTGACTATCAAATTCATGTAGCTATTTTGAACTGACTATCAAGTTCATCCAGAATATTTCAATAAACATTTCAGAATGACAACGATATTTGAAGGGATGCCTTGGAACAGCCTGATATTTCTTAGGACTATATGGATTAAAACCAGGATTAATTTAAGGGATGACTCAATATGGACCAAATCATTAAGTATGTCTTGCTTTCTTGAAAGCCACACAAAAATTAATCTGCTAAAATGGTAAATATGCATTTAAAACCCTTTTAACTTAAGTTTTGCCTAATGACAATTCTAGCTGCTTCCAGAAAGGGATAGTTACTAGACAAAATTGAATTCCAGAATCTTGTAATTGAAACTAAAAAATGCCAAAGAAAAGAATTTGTATGAAAAAAACTACTAAAAGGACCAAAAAGGCACTGCATATCCCAACTCTTTAAACTGTTAAATATTACAAATGTGAGAAGCTAATCAATTAGACTCCCAAAAGAAACAATATTATCTCACCAAACTCTTCACTCTGTCAGTTCCCTCAGTGAACTGTCTTGTAAGATATTTCTTTTCAAGAGAATAGTCAATATTTAGGTAAAAGTTTCTTTTAAAACTGAAACGGAAATCAACAAACTCATGATTTCAGGACCATGGAAAGTTAATTAATAGTGGAAGGTATTGCTTAAGATGGTGGGAAAAGTTAGGGAAAATTACATGGATGACAAAGATAAAACCTTGCAAAATTAAGAAACAATTTACATAACCTAGTAACTATTGTGATCTGTTTTAACTGTTGGTTGGGTTGGGTTTGTTTTTTCCCTGGTGTGACCTTGTTTTTCCCCAAAAAAGCTATTCTTGGAATAAGTACTAATGCATGAGAATGCTAACAAGGCAGGTAATGTTTGGTGAAGTAAATCATGGTTTCTTTTTGAGAATCATGACAGATTTTTAACTAAATTCTGGAGTTACTCAAATGTATATAAAATATTTCTTTATATAAAC
>WAAE01049917.1:0-12451 GCA_013400495.1 Nicator chloris | reverse complement strand
GCTAATATCTCAACAGATACTTAAGACTAATCCTTTAGTTCTGTTACACCCTTAAACTATTCAACTAGATTTCAGCTGGGAAGGTTTTTTTGGAAATGCAGTTTATGAGTCTGTGAAGGAAAAGAGGAAAAGGGCAAAGGGGAAAAGGGCAAAGGGCAATTTTATCCAGTTGCTGAATGAAAAGCTAACACCCTCTCAGTAACATCTTTAAAGACATTTACATAAATTTTTATCCAAAATCCCTGCCAAGGCAGACTATGAAAGAGACAAGCCTACCCAAAAGCATAGAACAGAAGACAAAGAAAATCTTAATAGAAGCTGAAACACTGTTACTGTGATACATCTCCACAGGTTGTCCTGAGGGGTTGCAGTCTTCAGGAATGGAAATACTCAAAACTTAACTAGGCACTGGGCAATCTGTTCTAGGGTGGGATGCAATAGATGCTCTCAAGAATCCCCTTCCAACCTAAATGGTTTCACAATTCTGATTAACAAGACCTGCAAATATTAGGAGACAGCACAGAAACAAAAGCAGTTCTTAGATCTAAAGGAAATTGAGTAAACCACAGCAGATGAAATGAAATTATGCTAAATAAATCAGCTAGTCAGCAAAAACTTTGTATTTCAACTGTGAAGATGCTAGAAAAACACAACATTAACATTACCTATATGAATTTATGCTTTCAAATGACTTGTCTTTGCACAAAGTTTTCATACAAAATATGACCTTAAAATGGACTAACCATCTACAAATAATTTCATCACTTGACTTTCAAACCACTTGAAGAATCTTACTGAATCCATTTGGTAAATCAGGCCATTTTATTTCCCATTCAAATTCAGAATTATCTTCACAAAACTTTCTTTATTAAGTTAATCACCTTAAATAAACGCTATACTGAAAAAGCTGTCAAATTGACAAGGCTATCACCTCTTTTACATATTAAAATCTGGCTTTCTCCTTCTTTACTTCAGATAAACATGCTTAAACCATCAAATGTATTGATGGAGTAGTAAAACAGTAAAACATATAGATGTCTACACTGCAGTACTTTAAGAGCATCTCTATTTAGAGATTGCTGCTTCATTGTCTTTTTTATTTTATTAAAAATATGAAATAAATCGTGAACACATGCATGCCCTCTCATTAGAAGGATGGTACATATTGGATTCTACCTAGAGCTGGAGAGAATACTGCAGGGTTCTGTCTTCTGACTGGGTTCTGTTTCCAAAAACAGTAAATATCTTCCTGTTCTTTTTTTGCCTGCTTCTCTCACAGCAAGTTATCTGATCTGATAAAAGACAAAGATCCAAGAATGTCAAGACAATATGCAAGAAAAATAAATTTCAAAACATTTTCTGTTTGCTGACTTCAACATGTATGGAATGTGTCCATCAAGGAACAAGTAAAAATGCACACGTAATTGAAAGTAATCTAAAGGTGAAACCAGATGTTTAACTACAATTTGTGCACATCAAGGTATCAAAACGATTATAAATTCATATTTATACTGTTTCTTCAAATTTTCTAGTATGTACAATGCTCCTCAAAAATACTACATGCTACAAGGTTTTAGTAATACGTAATTTACGTTCAAGTAGCAAACACACAGAGTACAAGGGCTTCCTTCTGCCTCCACCAAATTTTGTCTGATAGCGCACATTTGCATACTAGGAATAGTAAACTATACCTTTTTAGAGTTTCCTTAACTTCTCTCACAAGACATTGAAGATATCCCCAAAGCATTTAGCATTGTTCAGCATTTCCAAACAGGATATTCATTGACAGCTCATTCTCCCCACAGATCTCCTACGCAATATATTTTCTCAAGAAGTCTTGGTTGTACCCACGGCAGGAATCCAACACCAACTGTCATGTGTATCAATGCTTCTTAAAGCAGGAAACCTCTGCTTTCAGATGGATGCTTTCTGATGGCTTCATCAGCCCAGGCCTTCATGGTTTTAACCAGACCACATCCCGTGTGAAAATACTGTTTTGGCTGCCTGCAGCATTAGGTGTCACCTTCCTCTCTGCCATACTTTTGGAGTAATTCATGTGTTTGGCAGAGAATTTTCGCTGATTTCTAGAACGAGACTTCATATTACCAATGCTTTTAAATTTTTAATAAATACACCTAACTATCGGCGATGAACGGCCAACTGGAAAAATGAGGGAAGTGTACCTATGAAGGGAGGCTACAGGGCAAGATGCAGAGAAGGAACTTCTGAAAGCACACCCATAATCACTCATCAAGCCCTCTATTCCCAGAAACAGCCTGGATATATTTAATCCTGATTCAAGGTTGGGGGAAAGATGAAATTACCTCCAAAGGCTCCTTCCAGACTTAAAATTCCCAAAACCCCCTCTGCCTGTTCATCTTTCCTCGCAGTGGCACAAGGCAGTACCTCGGGACTTTTGCCATTTCAATTCAAGCGAACCGTGGCTTCTGGAAGGGTGAACAAAACACAGGACAGGTGGTTTCATGCAGGGCAAGGGCCCAAGCTCGATTTAACTCACGTCTCGGAGGCGCCAGGCGCCCGAGGCCCTGCTCCTCCTCCTCCTTGCCCGCCGGGCGTGGGACGCGAACCCGCAGTTCCAAACGGGACGCGCTCGCCCGGCCCCGGGCCGGCCCTCGCCCCGCGCTCAGGTACCTGGCAGCGGCTCAGCTGCTCCGCCAGACCCCGCAGTTCTTCCTCCAGCTCTGCCACCCGCTGCGTCGCTGCCTCCGAGCCCCCCGAAGCCATCGGCGAAAGCCTCTCGTCCCCCGCTCCTCCCGCTGGGACCGCGGAGGGGAGAGGACGGTCCGTGCCTGGCGGAGGGGCTCAGGCAGCCCCCGCCTGCCCGCCCGCCCCTGAGGGAAAGGGGAGAGAATCGACATCGCGAACCACACAAACGAAAACTTTCCGCCGCACTCACGGCGCGGGAGAGCGCCGGAAACAGTAGGGACGAAAGAGGACGCAGTGCAATGACGTCACAGCGCAACGACTGCCCCGGCGAGGAGAAGGGGCGAGGGGCACGTTTGAATTCACCCGCCCGAGGCGCGGGGCCGCGCATGCGCTGTGCCGGTGCCGGGTGGCAGCGGGAGGTGGCGCGCTGGCAGGGACCGGCACCGCGGGAGCGCAGCGCTGCCACCGCTGCCCCGGGCGCGCCTGCCGCCTTCTTCTTCAAGGGCTAAGAGCACCTGCTGTCCAGCGAAGGTGCTGAGCGAGGGATGTTGGAAATGCGTGGGAATCAGCGGATCCCTGCCCATCCTCAGCCTTAGGAGCACGTGAATCCCGCCGCTGTTTAGATCCTAGATGTTTACGTGTGAACCGTACAGGTCAGACTCACAGAATGGGTCAGGGTGGAAGGGACCACAATGGACATTCGGGTCCAACGTCCCTGCTCAAACAGGGTCATCGCAGAGCACATTGTATAGGATCGTTTTTAAATATCCCCAGTGAGGGAGACTCCACAACTTCTCTGGGCAATCACTTCAGTGCTCGGCCACTTCACGGTAAAGAATTTCCTCCTCATGGTCAGGTGGAGCATCCTGAGCATCAGGTTTTGCCCATTGCCTCTTCTCCTGTTGCTTGGCAGCACCGAGCAGAGCTTGGATCCTTCTGCTGACACCCTCCTTTCAGAACACTTGTGGGGTAATGAGATGTTTCTGGGTGTTGTGCGAGGTGCTGAGGCTCCAGCATGCCTGAGTCAGATGTCTCATGCCTTTTCCTCTTTGTTTGTTTGTTCCTTGTTTTCTCTGAATTAAATAGTAACAACTGCAAGACAAGAGTCAGAGACCTGGGTTTACCTTAGGTTAGGTTTTGGGATGCATGAGCACACTTGTTTCTCAGACAGGAACTTTTTCAGATTTATCACTTCCAGAGTTGCGTTTCAGAGCCTACAACTGAAAGCAAAGGAAGGCTTCAAACATCTAACCTTCACAAACACGTGAAATATTTCAGCTCGTGCCACTATGTAAATGTACTCTGTTTAAGAGCCAGATATGCAGAGTATCTAGTTTTTTAATAAAGGGTTTGACAGTATTGCTAAAGCAAATCGTTGTGTAGCCTACATGGGAAGAAAAATACTCATAAAAAGCATAGACTTTCCCCCAAACAAATGGAGAAAGAAGTTGAAACATGGTTGGAATATATCTTAGCCTGAAAATAGCATTTCACCAATGTCAGTATCTTACTATGGAAATATGATACCTGTTTTTATGGAGAAGTATATTTTCTTTTCCTCTCCATTGTAACTTTTGCATGGTTTCTGGAAAAGTTGCCTTGAATGTACCACTGTGACAAGAAATAAAACTCTTAGTGTTGTATGTGCGGAGAAGCAAGAAGGTTTCACACCGTGTGAATTAGGACATACATTAAAATGTCCAATCCTTCTGCCTGTGGCTCTAGCAGAAAGATTCCTGCATCCTTGGTGATAGCTGTGCCTGGCAAGTTGATTTTTTCATCACACTGATGTCCAGGAGCTCTTCTCAGAAGAATAGAGTGGCTACAATAGTCAATGCCAAGATGTTTTACATAATTTTTCAATTAAATTTTTTACTATTACTGCAAGTATTATGTGCACAATTATGAATGTAAACATAAAGGTGAAAGACTGCATTTGAGTCTTCTCTGTCGAGTTATATGGAGATTTAAAGAGATTCAACAGTTATTGGATCAATACCAACACTCTTCTTAGAACATCCTTTATAATTGTTATAGTTCATCACTGATGGTGTCATCTCCTATTTGTGATCTTGCATTTCCTGTCATTTATCTTTGTGTGTTATTAAATATGTTATTCATATGCCCATAATGACCATATTGTTAATTCTAACATGTTTACATTTTAAACTTTTTCTTTGCTTTTAGGTTCTCCTAGTTCTTTTCTACCATAAATTATCCAGTCACTATGATTCTATGGAGCCTTCACTTTTTCCACATCCCTGTCTTTTAATAACTATTTTTTGCTTTTCATCTGTTTCTTAATACTTTCATCATTGTCTCCTTGACCGTTTGTTCCCTATTACACTTGGGCAGCAAGAAGCTAGCCTTACTTAAAAAACAATGTGCTTAGATTAACTGCTGAATAACTACAATGACTAAAAAGGATTTAAAAACATATTCCAAGTACAAGGTCATTCAAAGTTGAGCTGGGAAGATTCAGTTATTGCAGTAGCTAGGGTTGAAAGCTTGACAGAACACAAAACAAGAGACTGCAATCCTTCCCGACAACCCTACAACTTAAGAACCTTAAAAGAGAAATGTGTGTATTTACTATTTGTGTAGACACAAATTGTGTTACCACAATGAACACAAAAGTAACACTCCCCCATAGCAAGATATTTTTTTAAAGGACATAATATTTTTGTATATCATTTAACAAACATCACATTTGTTTTCCTACTATTTCATAAGCTTGTTCTCTATAATAAATTTCTTAATTCTTAGAATATTTGAAAAAATATAAAATGTAGAGTTGGCAGATTTTGGTGAATTGGGAGACATTGACTTGTATCTGAGTATTTTGTACACTATATTTCTCTCAAGTCTTCATATTTTGGAACGCTGCTTTTATAGTTACCAAATCCATGAGACTGTTAGGCTACATTCTTCCAAAACTATTTTTCCTTTGGATTTCACTTATATAAAATTAAACAACATCTATTTTAAATACATTGCACAATTGAAACCTATTTGTTATGGCTTTTACTCACTTACAGTTCCTGTGGATGTTATACAAATAGAAGTGCTCCCCAAGTTGCTTTGTTGACAAGAGCAAAAAATATTTTTTGCTTGGATTTTTTTTTTCCCCTTGGGAAATTCCACATCTTTCTTTGAAACATGTTCATATTACAAACATATTGCATTTTCTCCTGATCACATAATTCCTTTTTTTTCTGATTGTATATATCTTTTCCTTATCTTATTGTGAAATAAAAAGTTACTCCATCCATTGTGGCAACCCCAAATACTTCATTATTAGAAGTAAAAACATGTAAGTACATAATAGAGCATTTTCATTTTCCTTTAAACAAAAAATACCTTTAATAGCCTGATTTTAATTAAAAGTGTTCAAATGTTATACTAACAGATTTGCGTTTCTCCTGGGATTTTTATGTTGACTCTTCATGTTTGTCACCAGTAGTTTGCTAGGAAACAGCACCATCAAACAGATACTTTCTTAAAGATGTTTGTCAGCTACAGTGAACAAAACAAGTAAAAATTGCTGAAATTATTTCTATCTGGTTTTAGCAATGTCCTCAATATTTTAGTAATTTGTATGTTTCTTAAGAACATATTACAACCCTAGAAATATGTTCGATCTTGTTTAGACAATGCATTCAAAACATACTTGCTTCCAGTAAAAGTTTCTGGAGGTTTTGTTATGTAGTTTTGAGTTCGGGTTGGTTTGGTGGGTTTTGCTTGTGTATACATTCAGGGCTGCAGGGGACATTCGTTCCATTTCTGTGACGGCTCTATATAATAACATGATTATGGTCATAGGAAGAATGGGTATATAAAAGTGGAAAAGTCTGTAAGGAGAAATAATATCTGATATTGGATCACCTGCCATAACCAAGAGAACAGACAGACCATTTGGTTGTAAAAAAAAAAAAAAGGTGAAAAAAGCATTTGACTAAATTTACACCTTTTGTTTCCAACTGTTTGTAATAAAAGATACTACTTCAGACCTCATTTATACCATTGTAACATATTCATATTGAATTAGCTGAGTCTGAAAAAGTAGAGCTGGGAAAGGTCAGCATGAGAGCCTACATTTACTGATAATACAGGCCTGGAGTATAGGCCCACCACTAGCACTATTCACTTTGCACTCATGAAAAGGAAGTGCCATCTTGTTCTCATAAGCAGAGGGTAAGATAGCAGAGGTCTGACTTTTCGCCTGAAAAGACAAGAGGTAGAACCAGTTAGCCTCTAAAATATATCAATTTTATTGCTTTAGTTTATTGCATACTTTTCTACTGCACACTATGCCTTGCTTATAGGTTGGGCAAACATCAACAGGTTACATTCCCCAGAAGGGCAACATCATGATGCCAGAGGAGTCTGTAACATGGCCCTGCTTCTTTGCCATGGAGAAGGCTTTGGTTTTTTGTTGTCTTTTAAATGAGGTCACACACCTGGGCACTACACCCGTCAAGGCAATGAAAAATACAAGGCACTAATATAAAGTGGGGCATGTCAGCCGTGCAGAGCGTAGAGGGAGGAGGTGAGTAACCGTGTCCTGGGTGAAGTCTTCCCCACCCCGTAGCACCTGCCAGTAACAACAGGCCGAGAGAGAGGGGCAGACAGCTGAAGGTCATTAACAGAGGGAAGCAGATTCCAGGGTGGCTGTCCTGGCAGAGGCATACTGGGTTTGTGTTGATGGGTTTAGCTGAACACTAACTTGGGAGTTGATTGTTTCATTGTTAATTTGTTTCTTAGTGAAATTGAACCCAGAAAGGAGTTGAGCTCTGACCCTGCCAAACACACTTGTGGTGTGTAGTCGGTATCTTATACTAACTGGGAGAGTCTCATGGTTACGGAATGGTTGCATGGAAAATGAAGAGCTGAGTTTCATCACCCTGAGAAAGGATGTGAAGAATATGTGGCCACCCAGGCTCAGTAAGTAAGCCGTGATACCCTTGTTAACCCAAGGAGTGGTTGCTGACAGGGACAAACCCATCCATGACCACCCAAACTTTTCAGAGTATGCAGGAGACATGGATGAGACGCTCCCTCACCCTAGGGATTGCAGCTGAGAACATACACCTACACATCCTCTCAGTGCAGTCCTGTACATGCATACAACACAAGAGCATGAATCTGTGCAAATGCCTCAAAATTACCCATTTTTAATACCAGAAATCAGGTTTGCAACAGTTTGTATATTTTAGTATTGGATGCTGCTGCACAGTACACCGAAATAAACTGATTTTTTTGACTGGGGACAAAAGTGTAAATACTGCAATTAATTAAATAAATTCATATTCAATTAAAAAATTGCTACATTTCAAATCTCTGTCATTCAGAAATAATAAGAGAATTTTGAATAGAAATTTTAAAGTGAATGTCTCAAGCAAAATTCATGGAAGTATAGCTTACCTCATTTTACATGACAGGTTAAGGTGTAGTCAAGCTAAGTCCCAGCAGAGTGTACAGCAGTAGCATTGATAAAGCTGCAAATATTAGATAGGGCATAAATCAGAACCCAGAAATGTCTTTGCTCAGAACAGAGCCAAGCCATATATTTTCAAGTCTTTGTTTAACAGTTCATACTGTGTTATAAAAAAAAATGGCCTTGGGAAAATAAACCAATTAAACAAAGTTTCAATAATAAGCAAGTAGTTTAGTCAAAAATCATTTGCAGCAATTAAAACACTTTATCTAGTTTTATCAATGTGCGTAAAATAATGTTATATATTCTTTTACAGACATTAGCTTTTAAAGAAGAAAAAATACTTGCTTCCACTCTCAGATAGGAAGGTTTTGACATCCTGTTGTGGTATTCATCTTGCCTCAATTACCTTGCTGAGTTCCTTAGTTTGAAATTCTGAGGTAAATGTCTGTTTCTGTTTGTTTTCTGATTTTCAGTTGACCATCAGGTTTAACTTACAGTTATTTACAATCACTTGAATTCAGAAACTACTTCAGATGAACAAGCAAGATTCTATTTTTATTATCTGTGTGCGCTGTGGCAGTAGCTAAGAGTTATTGGGAGGGCACTTTGTGCTGCAGTATTTCAGTTGCTAACTCTGTTCCCAAAAGCACTGTTTACTATAAATTCCCAGCCCAAGGGAATACAGAACAGATACTGCACATTGCATTCTAGGGTGGTACTGCAGACTCAGCCCAACATGAACTCTTCTTGCAGCCTGAACTCCATCATCACAGTGGGATTCAACTGACTCAATTCACCAAGACAGAGCTCGTGTATTTTGGCAGTGATGCAAAGTTGTGCATTTGAACTTTCCTTTCCTTTCCTACTGTGGTTGATTTTAGAGTAACAAAGTGAGAGTCCAGATCTGTTGATTTAAGTTTTTAGACACAGTTGTTACTCAAGAGACTTTCTTCCTTTAAATACAGAAAATATTTAAGAATAAATACTACATAAATATCTGTATTTAAAAAATAAAATGAAGCATTGTAATGAAAAGTATGTTTAAAATTACCTGGAATCATTCAAAAAACAAAAGATAATTCCTGCAGAAATCAAGGGCGTTTTTAATACTGAATTTCAATAAATTGTTTGTTTTGGTTAATTTTCTCAGAAGTTGTATCCTATTAATGTGGACAAGATAAGAATTGATTTAAGAATGTAAAATAATTTAATTACATCTGAAGTCAGACAGTGAGGGTTTAGAGGACAACTTTTCATGCTTACTCATTTGTGAGGTGGACAGGCAGTTGTCAAGTCATATTCAGTTTTGAATTTAAAAAAAGCAGAAATAGATTTCTTGCTACACTTTATTTTCAAATGAAAAGTAAAGAAACAACATTCTAGTAGAGTGTTAGCCAAGAATAATTACATTCCTTTTTTTTTTTTTTTCAGAGAATGAAATTTAATTATTACCAGCTCTCACAATTCTATTGGAAAATCCCTGTTACTTTCCTTAAAACTCCTTCTGGAGTCCTTTGATTACATAAGAATTTCTAGGGTTGTTTCTTATTGTGCTTTTAGCACTTCTATCACACAGTATAAAATATGGCCCAAGTAGGATCTAAGAACTCAAAAACTGAAAACTGAATATAAATAGCCATTAGAAATCACAATTTTATTTTCTCTCTCACCAGTGGTTTTTGGACACTTAGCACAGGTAACACTATAAATCTCTTGAAAACCATAGATAAAAAAAGCTAATTTGGTTTTATGACCCAAACAGTGGTAGAAATATGAAGACTAGTTGCAGATACCAAAAAATTGATACTAATATTTTGCATTGCTTCAGTTGTCGGAACTCACTACAGTATGATATATTGAGACTCTGAACAATATAAAGAAAACATGTATTTTAGACAGCAATTACATTAGATCATGTGTTGATTTTCCTCCACTTTCCTCAGGGAATGAGATATAGCTGCAGGTAGAAGAATATACAGTCTCATGTTGCAAGCTGAGTCTACTTTTCCATAATTGTCACTTAAGTCTCTGTATTCCTAGTGTGTCAGCTTGGCATCTGTCTCCCCTGACTAGTCCTGCATCCTGACCGTGTGACTCCTGACCACATAATCTGTTTTAGAAGTACACTCAAAATTATCCAATTCCTGAGTTACTGCATGAGCTTTCTAGCAGTATTTCGTTGTCTAGAAAACACTTTCTGTTAGTCAGTCTTTTATCTTTTCTAAGGTATCATTTCTGAGAATCCAACCAAGTTAATTTAGATGTCAGTACTTTGACAAATGACCTCTGAATAATCCAGCAGCAGCTTCAAATACAGTCTTTGCATCCCTGGCCCCCTGTGGGTGGCTCTGACTTCCACAGAAGCTCTTACATGAGGAACAGAGCAAGCAGCAGCAGACAGTAGCTTCTTAAAATGTTGTAGCTTTAAGGATTAGTTGATAATATTTGTATAATTTCCAGAAAGACTCAAGAAGAGGACTTTGGGTCTATGAATTCTTATTATCTATGTGCATAATTCTGGTTTTGTCTACTGTAAATACGGTATTCTCATCTGTCATATCTGAAGAATCTATCATTTGTGCTAATGGGATTATGGGATTATTTGTATTTTGCAGGTACATTGGGACATTCCTGCAAAATTCATTGCTTTAAAAAAAGAAAAACAAAGCAGATTTGGAAAGCTTGGTGCTAATTCCTTGGCTTGCTCAGGCACCATTTAAAACTTTTTTTTTTCTTTTTTTTCTTTTTTCTTTTTTTTTTTTTTGGTGCTAATAATACATAAGTCTGCCAAGTAATGGAGACCCACTTCATTCTGAAACCTCTTGGTATGACAATAAACAGAGGAAATGTTGTCTCATACATGAGGGTCATTCAGCCTGCTACAAGTACCTACCCAATTGCACAGTGTTTATTAGAGGGTGGTTCTGACCTCATGCTTCACAAAAAACTATTATATTATTCTTGTGACATGCAGCATAGGGGAAATAGCTATTATATTGATTTATATTATGGATGAAATGTTGTTTGTAGGACTGAGGTCACACTTGCACTCCCCTGACTGACTTTGGGAAGACAACAGTTTCAGTCATTGTCCTTTTTCTCTATCCATTGTTTAACGAGAAATTGACCTTTCTATTTGAAAATATTTTACAAGATAGTAAATACACATAGGACACAATCTCTGAAATAGAAGGATGAATTAGAAGGGCTGCATCATCAAATCACACAAGAGGCATAAAATAACAATGCTTCAATGCTTGGAGGACACCAACAGAAAAAAATATTAAATCTAAAAGACCATATTTATGCAAGAAAATTTCAGCAAAAAAATAATAATTTCTCCCAGTAGCTAAAGAAAACCCGGCTGTGTGAATATAGATCTTTGCTCTTAAATAGGATTAATATTTTTTAAATATAAAAATACATCACCATGGGAGTTCTAAAAGATAAACTATGCCTGGATACAGAAAAATATTTAATATTCCAGTATCCCAGACAAGATCAATAACTGGCATCTTACCTTATTGAGAGAACATGATTTGCTTTTTCTTTGCATCATGTTAATGGATTTCTTTTTCTATTGCATAATAACTCTGTATGAATGCTGTTTTAAAGCTTATTTGGGTGAACATTTCCTTTGTACAATCTAGGATTATATACAGTGGAGTGCTGCTTACAGAAGTGCTGTTACTTGAATCTGTTATTTTCTAGTAACCAAAGTAATAAAAAATAATGTTTCATTGTTAACTTCACACAAATGTTCAGGTAACTATGCAGCCTCCATCTCAGCTGGAAAATGAAAAATCTGGATCTACACATCTTTATCAGCATTCGGGTTAGTAGAAAAAACTTAAAACCATGTAACAGAAGGTACAACAATACCCGTCATTAATGTGATTTTTAAAATAATTATTTTCGTTTAAATACGCTGGTTACATTGATGAGGAATTTTCATAGAAATTATGGCTTACAGAACCAGAATTACCACAGATTAGTTTGCATACATGTTCTTAATTTGCTTTTTTTTTTCTTTTTTTTTTTTTTGCCTTATGTAATTTGCTGTTTCTTGGATTGGAGCAGTAGTTGTCTGTCACTGCTCTAAGTCCCAGTAGACATGTTGCCTTTGCCTCCAAGAAAAACCTCTTAATGAAAGGAGAGAGTACTTTTCTCTAATCTTGCACCCATGTCTAAACAATATAAAGTATGAGTTGCAGCTCTGCTGACCTCCAGGAGGCCCATCAATTTCTTTCACCGTCTTTTGCTTTGTATGGCTAAAAAACCTCAGCTGTGTGTTTCTATTTATTACGAAATCTTTATTATTATATTTCTTGCAAAATTTTATTT
>WAAE01049815.1:0-18232 GCA_013400495.1 Nicator chloris | reverse complement strand
TTTAAAACATAGTAATGTTTTACTCAAGAGTTTGTGACAGGAAGTCAAAGTGAATAAGTATTTGAAAACTTCAGGGATTTTTTAGTAGCCAGAACTTAATTCCAAAGAGAACACAGCTTTGAACAAAATAGCAAAAACAATACAAATTCTTTAATGATAAAAATGAGCTGCAACTCTGGTGTTAGATCTTAAAACAACAGTATTGGTTGGTGGAGTATCCTTGCAATATAAAATCATAATAAAAGGGATTTATTTGAACTGATCATCTTGAGCGCTGGCAGATGCCACTTGCTTTTGTGCAAAGGACTAATGGTGAAAATGGCCTCTGTGTTCTTGAAGTACTCACTCACTTGGTTCTGGTTTTAAATGAAGACCCGAGCTTCCCTTCAAGAAAGCCATGCTCAAACCAACTGGACCATCACCAGAGGAAGATTTTGAGAACTTACCTAAGTCATGTTTTCCTCTCCCATCTCCACACGGATGTTTATGTGGCTGTCTGGCATACAGTTTAGTTGGTAGCAACTGATAAAGCATAATGATGTTTGTTGTTGTATACTAAAAGGGAGGTGAAACTATATTTCACTTTTCCTTTGAGTAAAAGGCTGGTAATACAGGACTTGTCAAGAGCCTTTCCTGTGTTTGATAGCTTTATCACAGCCCCAGCTCGAAAGGTTAAATGTTTTGGATTACACAGAATGTACATTATATGGAGGGCTTACTATAAATCAACAAGGCAGGTATGTTAAACACAGAAAAATATCTACAGCTGTTCTCTTACTCATCCTGCTTGTTATTTAACGCCGTCTCTACCCAAAGGAATATTTTTAGTTGTACTGTCAACAGTTTCAAAACAAAGAAGCAACTACAACTGGCAAATGAGGAACCCAGCTGGTGCTGTGTTTAGGCTCCCAATGAATATACTCTAATCCTGACACCTGCAAGCTATTTAATCAGGATTTACAATTGAACATGAAGGATGAGAGGTCCAGAGGGCTGTGTTCTTGGTGTTTTGATTGCAAATGATGGAGAAAAACTTTGTTATCGGATGTTGTAGTTATTTGAAGTTTGGTGCCCTCTAACCCATGGGGGACCAAGAATCATTTATCACTTCACAGCGAAAGCCAAAAAAAAGCCACTATGGCTTACACACCAGCATTCTGCTTTAGCTTTTCCTGTATTCCAGTGTAAACATGCCTTGGATTTACGAACAATGAAAACCAATTTCCAGCAGGCACATGGAAAGGAGAGGTTATAAGGAAAGTATGCATTATCCATTCCATGTCAAGCTGAAAAGATCACTTTATTTTACTTAGCACCCATAATGTACATAATGATGAAATGTGTCATAAAAATAAGCAGAAAAACGTGATGGAAATTGAGTAAAACAAGTTTTGGTTTGGGTTTTATTTTTTTTTTAGAAAATACGCTTTTCCACAGTGGGATTTTGGATCTCAGACTGGCATTGTCAAGGGTGAATGAGTGCCTTCTTAAAGGTCTTCATTACTCCTAAAACCCTCTCTTTCCCTGAAAACATGACATAACATAAAGAAATTAAAAATTTCACTATGCCATCTTGTAATAAGCTCAGCTATGACATTATGTGGCTATGCCTGTCTGTTTTATTTATTTACTGAAGGTTTCTAAGTACTTGTAGCTGAGTTCATGACAAACATCATTCTGGCAGTAGCACTAGTGTGTGTACATGGGGTGTGTATGTGGGGGGCAGTTTGCTTTTCTCTTTCTGTGTTATACTGTCAACAGCATAGTTCTGAACAAGCAGGGTGTGGTGTAATTGACACCCTACAAAAAGTGGTTAATCAGCTGTCTGAAGCTGTTAGGTAACAGTGCTGTTGCCTCTGGGTCTGATCAGATGATGTAATGCCTCTAAGTTATTTTTTGTTGATTGAGGCTATTGTGTAACTAAATATCCCGCAGAGAGCTTGTATGGTTACAGTCACAGAATAAGTCAGAATTTATTTCTAACTTGCGTATGCTGTTTAATTTTGTTCTTGATTTTAAAGGGGAGAAAAAGTATTTGTTACTTTTCAAGGAAAATAACTAATGAGGACAGCAAAAAAAAAAAAAAGGGGGGGGGGGGAGCGGGGAGCCTCAAAGCAGTCATGATGAATTCTTTAATCAGCTGGAAGCAGACTGGAGCAGAGGGCTTTCCTCCAGAGCATCTTTTATTCTGGGCTGCTACAGGTAGTGCTGGCCAGGATGGTTCAATAAAAGGTTCTTGTGCTGTATGAGCCCTCTCCAGCAGACCTGTCCTGCACTGCCCCGCAGGTAGTCTTTTGGGCTTTAAAGTTTTACTTCCCAGTATTGACTATACAGCTATAACTCCTAGTTATAACTGCAGAAACAAATACTTTGGCAGAATGACAGCACTGCCCCTTTCTAGACCAGATGCTGTCATCCCTTGGCGTGTGGATAGATATCACTGATATTGTACTAATGATACAGGACCTTCAGTACTTGAACTGTTGCACTGAAAACTGCTCCCCAAATTCTTCCTCGGCTTTATTTATGTGTTTAGGCTTTGCAGTTTCTTTATTCCCACTTTTTTTTGAACAAGAGGCTGTTTTATCTACAAGTAGTCTTCCTTCTCTCTCGACATATTCCCTCTAGTCCAGAAATCAGATGTTGGTGGCATCAACCAAATATTTATTGTGGGGAACCCTCTGATTACAAGAAATGCGTCTTTCCTGAGGACCTACCGCCTTTGTGGACTTGCACAAGGTTCTTCTCTTAAGGAATTACCAGCTGTTGCTAGACTCATGCCAGCTCAGTTCTCTCTAGAGAATCTCCATTACAATCCCTTTGGTGTCCTTTGGTACCTACTACAACTGGACCCTGTCTATCATATCCACTTTCTTCATTATGTACATAGCATGCAGCCATTGTGCTTTTCTGTTGTTTCCACGATTTAATTGCTACCCCCAACTCTGTCAGATAAATACAATACTGTCAAGCAACTTTTGCAAATAACTTTTTCATGGGGAGTTACGTATGCCATTGTTTCTATGGATAAGGGAAACAATGCTCAGTTCTGTCTAGGGAACCATAATGTGAAGATACAATAAAGTCACACATTGTCTTCGAGTTGCAGCTTTGCAGGGTGAGCAGGTTACTGCTCAGGGGCTCTCTTCTGTTTCTTTTCCCACTCTCTAGAGATCGACCACAATAACTGTGTGCTCTGTAGGCTGCCTGAGGAAACAATTATGCATATGTTGTTAAAGAGTTTAATCTAACCTAGTCGTTTAGTTGGACTAGATTAAGAAGCAAGTAGTGGTGCGGTGATCTGGGATAAGCTGTGAAGCAGCTGGTACCAGTAACCTCTTCACTTGAATCAGCTGCAGCCAGAACAAGACTGCTGACTTCTATATCTCTTGGCACTGGAGTAATAGCACTCATGTTGACTTTTTGCACCCTTGAACTCTCATCCTGTTCATCATGTCTGTGAGATCAGATACAAAATGTCTTTCAAGGCCATTTGAATAAAGAATAGCATCCTTATTCCTAAAACTGCATTTCTACAGTTGCTTTGCCTTGCTGAGAACAGCAAGCAATGTTATTGCCTACAGTTCTGCTTCCTTAAGGGGCTGCATGAGGAATAGTATTCATGCTAAGAAGTTGCCACACAGGTCAGTGAAGATATGTGGAAAAAATGAATGGAGAAGTGAGAAAAGAGTGGTTAATCACATAGAAAGCGTGGGGAAATGCAGAACTGCAGCACATCTGACAGACAAGGAACCTAAATGACACACACTTTACCAAAAAGTTAAAACTTAATCTTGTTTCAAATATTTGCTTTTGACACTCCTTTTTGGTAAAATAGAAAATTTCTTGAGCCATCTTTTCTGTAGCTAAAAGGGATGTTTAGTTCCACTAGCACTCTGTGGAAAGATATCAGTGAGGCAGTCAGATACTGCATCAATAGATTGACCTTCATGCTTGAAATCTTGTCTCTCATTCCCAGCTGTATCATTCCATCTGATAAAGGGTATCACTTCATTCCAGGAGTGTTGCCTTGTTCACCACAGTTAACAGAAACATTTGAAATAATATCTACTTTGATGCGGTTGTAAGATATTTCTTTCTGGCTGCAGTGTTCCAGCAGATAGTACATGCACCTCAGAAAAGTACTTTGGGAGTAATTTGTGTTAGTTCTTGGGCAAACGTATCAGAGAAGCTGTGCCTGCTTACAAAGGCAAGCATTTGGAAATTATCCTATTTCCCAGGGGTCTGCTGTTTGGCCTGCTGGAAGGCTTGATACGATGATCATTACCTCTGGGCTCAGGTTTGGAGATGTAAAGGATGTTATGCTGTTGCTTTCTCAAGACCTAGTAAGGAGGGGAAGTCTTTGCTGTTTGACTTAGTTAATGTGCTACAGTAGTGCATAAAATAAGAATATCTATTAAAGGCTCAGTAAAATACTGGGTTTATCAGTCGTGTTCTCTGTTGTAATAACTTAGCTCTTTGGTATGTAGTTATACCTTTCCTTTTTGAATAACACTATGGAAAACATAAATTGTGGTGGCAAAATGTGTTTCGCACCACATCCCACTTAAAATCATGACACCTGTTTTAATGTTGAGTTTCAGATTTAATATTATGGACCGACACATCAGTTCATATTTTTAGTTGCTCAAATATATTGACAAGTAAGGAATAAGCCCCACTCTGTTTAACTAAGGGTTGTTAGTTTCTGTCTGTTTCAGCATATGAAAATGAACTTGGCTTTCTCTTTTGAACTCTGTCTTTAGAAGTTCAGGGTGGGGAAGTACAGTGTTTATTCAAGAAAGCTGTGAATCTATGTACCTCAGCCAGATTATCACTTTGCAACATTGGCAGGTAGTTAACAAAACAAATGGCTTAGACAGCAAGGCATGAGCTGGGTTCTGCAGTTTCTTCTTCACAACCAGATCTGTCTAATGATAGAATTTCGTAGTGTTATGAAAGAGGTGCCTTTGTCCTTCAGATTTTTTTTTTCAAACATGAAATATGGATGGTGCTTGAGCTATCAAGTGTTCAATTGGGTGACTTTAATAAAAGAATTGAGGTATTTTACTTACAAGTATTCCCTGTTGACAAGTGTCTCTCTGGACAGAATCTGTTCTGTTTTGAATATATCTGAGGAAGATTTTGAAAGATAAGGTCCAAATTACTGATGAGAAAAATAAGCCTGAGGAAACTGTTTTATTGTGGCACAGAAAAAAATATAATGCAGAGTTACTACTAGACAAAAATCCTCATGACTAATTAAGTAGTTCTGCTGGGACAATTCAAATGCTTGAAGTGTTATGAGGAGCACTTTTATGAAGGGATTGTAATGTTTAAGTATTACTCAACATACAATTTCTTTTGGCATTGACATAGCAGTGCTCATGATCATAAGTTGTATAGAACCACAATGGCCTTTATCTACTTCCTTATTCTAACAGAAAGTGAGATCTCGGTATAAGTTACTTTGGGAATAAGAATTTCTCAAGCAATATTAAGATTGCATGTGCATACTACATAGTTTCATGTTTCAGAAGGTAAATTACATAAGCTGTTGCCTTCACAAAGTACCATACCCATCTTCTAATTGCATGCTAATGAAATAAACCCAGGCAGAACTTCAATTTGTACTAGTTAGGCACAAGGTTCTGATTCAGTCAACAGACAAATAAATACATTCATCACATGGGATAAGTATTTGCATAGCCGATATAAAGTACAAGTGTTTTGGCTGGAGATTTTGCATCCTCAGATGACTGGACATTTAAAGTAGAACTGTTAGGACAGGTGTGTGCATACACACCTCTCTCGCTTTCTTGTTCAGAGAATTCCATGTAGGTATTTTCTCTGCCTTAGAACAATACCAGCAGGAAAAAAGTGTTTTCTACATTTTGTCCTCTCTGCTTTTCCCTTCCAAAGTGTGAAGAGAAAGGAAAGGGAAATAGGAGTAAAAACCCCAAATGTCAGAATAATTTTTAATACGAATTTTAAATTAATTATTGAAAAGAAACTAACGCTTTTCTTTGACATCAGAATAATTTTGAAAATTTCAAAATCCATTTGCAGTATTTTTATGTTGTTTTTCCAATCCATTTTTAACTGGTCTTTATATATGTCCTTTAAAACCTTTTCAAGCTCCATGGGACTATAATGAGTGTCAAGTTATTCTATATTCTCCTACCATTCAACATCAGATGGGATAACTCACAATCAGGCCTTCCAGAAATTATTATGGCTTTCTGTGCGTCAGATCTTGAGTGATTATTTCAAAGTGTCTTGCAAGGTCCTATCTTTCAGAAAACGTATAATGCACACCACACTTCCTAAGAATCTGATTTGGTTTTGTGATTGTGATTGAAAACTTGACTTGAAGATAGGTTTTGATCAAAACATGAACTCCTCCTACGGAAGTTTTATTGATGTTGCTTCTCAGTATATTGGAAATGCCTGAAGTTAATCCATACGTTCCACTTACAAGCCACGTAAATTACAAAGGAAAACAACAATTTGATTTGAAGGCCTTTTCCCTCTCATGATATTTTTGAATAAAGGTCATTGTGATTTAGCAGATCACTGGCAGATCCAAAGGCAACACTTTTTCCACAAGTACTGATAGCTGTAAAACCTGCTTGTAGCACAAATGTTCTGGTACAGCCTCATTAATAGCATTGAGATATTTTTGGGGACAGAATGATCTGGATTGGATCATATAGAGAATGCAAAGAAAAACAAAAGTTTCATAAAAAGCCCTTAGTATATATGGATAGAATTCATGCAGGTGCAGGTATACAGGCAAAATTGAAACAGAGGGTAGGTAAACACTGCTGTTTTGCCTGTAGCAGGTTGGATTACAGATGCCAGCTGCAGTTTTCATGGGTTTCTTTTTTTGTTAAAATGGTAATAGATTTCTTCTGCTACATCATGGAGCTGGTATTTTGATGGACAAATGAGGAAGAATCTCTAGTCGATTGCATTTCTACAGTGCAAAAATACTTATGACTATGAAATGGCAAAGAGAAAAAATTGTACATGAGTATTTTCCAATGTTTAACATGGATAAAATGGATATGAGGAAACCAGAAGAAGACCAAGTACATTTGTTTTTAACTTTTACTAATGTGTGGTTGGATGACATTTTCTTTGTTTGTTCCTCTGTTGCTTGACTACATTCAGGACTGTCAACATGGAGTCAAGTTTTTAAAATTTTCATTATGACACCCAATGTAAAAAGCTGAAGAAAAATGTGAGCTAGTTTCCAAAATGGCTGGGCCTATACCTTTAAAGTAATTGTACTCAATAGAACTTGCCCTGTTTAAATGTGATGTGTGCAAATTCGTAGTCTCCGATTACTGGGATTCAGCAGATTTCTTTACTTTTGGGGCATTTTTTTAAACATTTTTAAAGGATTATTTATTACCTGAGCCATTAGGACATGGGAAAAAAACCCAGGGTGAATAAGCTATTTGTTAATCATCTCAATAGCATGAGAATTTAAACAAATGTTACATATGCTTGCAAGCAAATGGTCAGTATCTGAACCATGTGTTTCGCTAGTGAACTTCTGGGTCTCTGGTGATGTTCTTTCATGTGCCTGCCAAGGACATGACTATGCCAGCATTTCCTCTAAAGATGTTAACTTAAAAGCAGCATGATGCTGAAGAGAAGTTGTCAATGCTGCAATTGAAAGTATTCTTCATTATTCTAATGTCATTTAAAAAGTAACATATTTCATGAGAAGAAACAAAAGTGTTAGGCCATATTGATCAGCAGCCCGTACTTCATGGCATTGTTCCCACAGAGCACCAAAAGTGGTGCTCAGCTGCACCGTGGCTTTAAAGAGAATTCTTTGTGCTTCTGGTTTTGTGTCCCTTTATGAAGTGAACAGCACCTTTGTATTGGGGGAGGCAACTAAGATTGGTTTTGTTGTGTTACTTCGTATAATGCAATTAGAATGTGCAGTGCCATATCTCAGTGTGTCAGGGCAGGACTGGAGATCTGGGTTCAGAAACACTTCACTCCCGGCTGTGAGCAAGAGTAGCTGTAGTGCCAGCAGGAGAGCTTTCACAATGCAGTGATCAGCAGCAGTTTCAGTAATTCATTCTTTGGTGTATTTTCCCCTGTCATTGCAATCTTCCCCCAAGAAGATACAATCTGTCATAGCCAATAGCATGAACTGAAGCTCTATGAAAATTCCAGCCCAGTCTGAGAAAACTTGTGCAATGCTCTGGGCCCCTGGCTAGCACTGAGCTGCTGGCTGTCTTCTCATGGTTTCCCTGCTGATGTGCCAGACTGGTTTGATGTGAGCTCCTTTTGGCAAATTTCTGCAGCCTGCAGTCCCACACTGCTGTTGTAAAGCAGACATGGCATGGTTGGGACAGGGTGGAGAGGAATCTAGAGTGACCTTGAAATCCAGCAGTGGCTGTGTGAATACCTGGGTGCTCTTTGACCTCACACATAGCTAATAAATGACTCTGCAAAACTGTTTCAAAGATTTATGTGAATAACAGGGTAGAGGGCCTTTCCACAGATAAAAATAATTTTATCTGGTTTTATGTAAAAAATGCTTGAAAAATACTGTAAGTGCTTGATGCCAAGAACTGTGAATGTGGTAACGACTGGAAAGCGGGGCTGTGTCTATCACCAAAATGAGAAATGAAACTAGAAAATGCTATTCATGACTGATATTATGAATAATTCTGAATCCTGAATTTCCCATTTCTTTCTGAAGACCCTTTAGAATAGGGTAGGAGTAAAATTTATGCATTTGTCTAAAAAGGGCTCTTGAAAACCTACACACATACCAAAGAATGACAAGTCAAACCTCATTTCTCCTTGTAGGTTTTGTATGTTTTTTGGTGGATAGTCTAGGTGGAATATGACTAGTATCTAGTTCACAGGAAAGCTGAAAGGCAGTGAACGAATACAGTAAGATTTCCTACTGTGTTATGTAGAACTTCTCCCAGAAGCTTCTTTTTTGTGATGTTTATCCCACTTAAAGTAAATAGCATACCTGGAGGGCTGGGCTGAAAAGACATGTGCTTGGGTTGCTGCCTACACCAAACACAGCTGTTGTGTTTGCAGACAACTTGGCCCCACACCCCTATTCAGCATGTAGTCTGGAGGTGATGAGAAACTGCTGAGATCCCTGCTGAGGAACAGAGGAAAGTAGCATCTTCTCCTTCACAGCTTTTATCTAAAAACAAGTTAATCAATATGCTAAACACTGATAGCAAAATACACTCACTTAGACTGGTGTTCTGAGGAGGTCTGGAAAGGCACCATTTGTCCACAGCAAAGCTTTGTCAAGGGAAAAGTTATCTGTGGAAAGGATGGAAGGAACAAGAAATTGAAAATATATGTTTATCATTGCTTGAGGGGTATGAGATATGAAATAGTGATGACTGCAGAAAAGCACATCCCCACTGACACTTTCAAATATCTCTACCATTGTTCAGCAAAATAAGCAGACAAGAATGGCTAGAGAAATTGTTCTTCCTTTTTGCATGGAAATAATTACAGGAATTATCCTGTTTTTGAACTCAGTAGAATGAATCCAGTAGTTCTACCAATTTTTTTTTTCATAATACTTCTAGCTCTGAGTGGCTTAATAAACTTAGAAGTTTGTGCATTAGCTCTCATTTGGGGTAAAAGTGGTACTCTAAACTTTGCAGGTACTGTGTTTGCCACAAGTTACAGTGTTGTGCCTAAAAGGAGAAAGTGGTAGAACAGTCAGAGTATTGCAGAACAGTTTTGCCAGCATGGATAATTTCTGTTATTACTGACCAATTATGTCCTTCTCTGTCATATTCTGTTATGTTCATAAGAATAAGTTAATGCACATTTTTACCTGATCTGTGTAACTAATAGTCATTCTCAAGGTTGTCCATTTAGGCTGCACTTGTAATACTTTCTGAGGTATGATTGATCCTTCTTTTACTCTCACTTTTGTTCCTGATAACCAACCCATTTCTTTTAATTCTTATTGAGGATTTGATATGAACAGATTTTGAAAAACTGTGACTGAGAGGCAATAATATTGTGGATGCTATTGATTAACATGTGTAATTAAGGCTGGGTTTAATTTTTCAGCATTGCCTTGCAGTTACCCACACTGAATTTCTCCTGTTATTCTTTTTTCTTTCATTCAGAGTCATGTGAAAAACAGTTCTTACAGCTTTTCATAGTTATTTTTCATTTTGTTTAAGTGGAATTCTACACATTCTTGCCCTTCTCTGCATCATTTGGAAACAGGTTGAATGCTACTGGTCCCAGCCGTCTGGGACTAATTTCTGCTGCAACTTGTGGTGCAAAATGACCATTTAATATGTACTTTTGCTTTCTCCCTTCTAAGAGAAAGGATCCTTTATCTTTTTACATGACAGCTAAGAGTCCTGAGGATGATTTTCTAGTGCTTTGTGAAAAGTTCTTGGTTTGATTTCTATTTACAAGAGTCAGCTTGTTCTCCCTTCTATTGCTTTTATCTGTCCATACCGTTCTCTTGCCTCTCAGAGTGTCAAATCTCTTGCTCAGTATAAAGAAAGGCTTGCTAATCTGATTTATCTCATATCTCCTTAAAGCTGACCAACAATACCACTTCAATCCTTGGTGGGATGTCTCTCCATCATGTGTCCTCTCCTGAAGAGAATCTGTGCAGGAGTTCCAGGATAGGTAAACAAGGGCAGGATGGAAATATTTAAATGTGAAGGAGTTTGTCTGATCCTATTGATAGATGATCTCTTGGGTTTCCTTTTCCTGTGGGATCCAGTGTGTTCAGTTGATTTCCATATACTTAAAGCCAACCTAAATGCATTAGTGATGGTAGTAGCTCTTAAGCAGACTATGCTCTTATTTTTATGTTCATTAGTTTGAGACTGCTTATTTATGCTTGAGTTACATCTATGCCCATCTGTATTGTATATATTTGTATCATCAAATGAGGGTGTGTGAGTGGGAGTTGCTAGAGAAAGAGAAGTGAAGTGACTGTCAGAACTTCATACCTGGGACAAGAAACTGCCATTGCTTTTCTTCTGCTCCTGAAATAACCCTTGTGATTATGAATTGGGTAAAAAATGACCTAATTTGCAGGACAAAGGTCTCCAACCATCCTTTTTCATGTGGCAGCTTTACAGGGCTACTTTTCACATAGAAACTTCAATTGTGAGCCAATGGGTTTTTTTAAGGTGGGAAGTTGATTTAAGTTATTTGTCTTCCTAGCTCTGCATTTCCCTCCTGCCTCCCCCTACCACAAGCTGCCTCCTCAGTCAGGCCTGCATGCATTTGTTATGGACATGTTAAACAAAAGTTGAAGTTACTGTCTCATGTAGGTGCTCATCATTGTTCCTCAGGAGAAGGAAGTCTTTCTGCAGCTTAGTGAGACTTTTTCCTTTTATAACAAGGCTTCTACACAGCAGAGGCACTGAAGAGATTATGAGATCTGAGAAAACAAATGCTTTGCTTGGGTTCTTGTTCTGCAAATCAGTTTCAGGCTTAATTGAGAGATTGTTAGCGTAGGCACTGCACTACCATGGATTTGGAAAACATGGACATGAACCCAGGATTCATTTTAATATTAAAGCCTTTGGTCTGCTGCTGCTTCTGTGCATTCCATTACAATCTTCTAAGCAATTAAAAATTACAAACCCAAGTCTCTTTAAACCTGAAATATTTTTAACCCTTCTGCTGAAAAAAGCAGAATCCTTATTAGAAATTTCAGTTGTTAGGATATAAAATTGAAGACAGTGGATGCCAAAATTGCTTTCATGTAATGATACATCAGTGGTTTTGTGGGTTCATGTTCCATCTGTAGGCTATTGCATTGCCCAGAAAAAAATTTGCTTTGCACTTGACTGCAGTAGTGTGACAGGAGCCTGTGTTTTCACTTGCATGTCTGTGTTTCAAGTAAAGATGGAACATGAAGCAGTCAAGGTTTGCAGTGTTTATGTCAGTGTCAATATAGGAGAGGAATATCCCTTCCCAGCTGCTCCATCACAAAAACTCTGTATCTGGTTTCCCTGCTGCGTATTTTAAATCCTCTGGAGTTCCCACCTCTGGGGTGCACAGCTCACCTCTGATTTTCAACTCCCTGAGACACCCACCAAGTTACTACATTTTCTTGACCAGGGCATTCACACACTCTCAGATCTGGACCAGATGCTAACTGGGAGAGTCACCACATTAACTGATCCTGCTCTGGCACCAGCAGCTGCTCAGGAGTAAGGGTGGAATAAAAGAAGGCACAGTGTAAAAGCACACAATCACTGACTGTTCCACAGAAAAGGAAGGCTTTAAGACAGGGAAGACTTTAACCAGTACTCTCAGGAGAGTATCAGGGAGAATTATTAAATGGTTGAGTAGTCTCCCTAGCGAGCTGATGAAGCATCTGTTAGATCTGTCTGGATTGCCCGAGCAATTAAGAAGTTTGCTACTGGAGGCAAACACTGGAGGCAGTGGTAGGCTGATAGACACCATGACCAAATAGATCTTTCTCTTTTTTTGCTTGACCACCAGCTTTTAAAGGGAAGAGTGTCTGTAAACCTTTGAATAGAAATTCGGCTTCTTCCCCTCATCAAAAACCTCAAGGTCTTTGATACGTTCCTTTATTGAATAAGATTCTTGCATGCTGAAAAATAGTTGAGAATTCACTGAAGATATAAAAGTATATTATTTGGCTGGACACTTTGAAGAAGTTATGTGATAAAAATACTATAGAATGCTATAGAGGCTAGAGGAATGCAGCTGAGTGGGTTTGGTTTGCCCTATTACTATGGATATGCCATCTGTATGGCAAAGAACTACTTTACTCATGAATACATGGTCTTAGCAAGAAAAGAGTACAGAGAAACCCTGATTATGAGACCACCACAACCTAATCTGTCTCCTTTCCCTTAGTTTGTGGTTAAAATCTGTTGGCATGTGGCCCAAAATATATTGCCTCTCTTACAGCAGAGCAAAAGTATGCAGAAGTATTTCCTCTAACAATCAAAGCTTCAGTGCAAACGTAGTGACCCAAATTAACTGTTTGGAAGAAAAAGGTTAAAGGTGTTTTAAAAAAGCATTCCTGACCAAACTGAAATAAATCAGCAAACTTCACCCACACATCCTCCAAACCTGCAATCAGCAATAATTTCATAGAAATAAAACAAATGGATTGCCACATTCCTTCATGTCTATTACACTCCTGTCTTCATTGCAGAAATTACTCAGAAATGAAAAGTTGGAAGGAAACTTGGCTGTTGGTAGTAGTTTTATCACTTGTATTACAGCAAATGTACTCTCTACAGAAATTTCTGGGATGCTCTGTTTCTGGTTCTACTAAGCATGCTGAAGTTCTTAATATGAAAACTCTAAAGTGTTTTCTGTACATAGCAGTAATGAATGAGTCCTTTGGATAAGTGTATCAGAGCTTCAGTTATGCCTACAAATTTTAACCTCCATTGTAGAAAGGAGCTTGTTGAATAGAAGCACCTTAACATGCATGTAAATTGTGTTTTATTTAAGGTTAAGGTACTCTCTGGAATTGCGGTTTACCTTCAAAAAAGATTTCTATATGGCCAATTTCGATCAAAAGATCAGTGTTTAGCTACAAAACAAGCAAGAAATGGAAAAAAAATCACCACATTTAGTTCTTAGCATTATAAGATATCAGATGGGTAATAAGTGGAATAAAATTTTAATTATAGCAGAATTAGATATGCCGACTCTCACTTCTATTTACTTCAAGTTTATAGGAAAAAGATGAAGTCAGCAAATTCTAATTCAAATCAAAAAGAAAACAGTACCTTTTCTTCACAGTTATTAGCTAGGAAGGGAAAAGAACTACTTGAGACCTGTCCAAAAGTAGGGTTGTGAAGTAGGAGTCAGTTGGACTATGCTAGGGTTTGTGTTTTAATAAAAGATATATGTGAAATGGGAGATTATTTGTGTAGTGTTTTGGGTGAGATTTTGTTGTACTTCTTTTGCTAGGGACTGGCTCTGAGGAAACTGCCTTGGAAGATCTCTCGCCTGTAGCAAAGGCTTATCAGTTTTGACAGTGGACAGTTGGTAGCTCTTGGAGCATGTGGTAAACACCAGGGAGAAATTAGAAGCTGAGACTGTATAGCAGGAGAGGTGACATTTGTTAGGAAGAAATACACAACCAAGTTGTGTATGATCAGTTCTGTCATAATAAAAGTATTATTTTATGTTGTAGGAAATACTGAAATCAAGAAATAGGAAGAGCTTGGAAGGCATTGGTGAAGAGTTTATTTTGCTCTGAGAACTGAAGAATATGGGAAAGAGCCTTCTCCCATGCAGGACTCTTCAATAAACTTTTATTTCCCCCTAACATTGTGATAGGAAATGGGAAATGCTTTAAAGTAAACTGTTGAATGGAGTACACCAATGTTTTTATTTTCAAAGCAAATAAAAACATTGATTTGGGAGGCACATTGTAACATGTACTCTTCTTTCTCATAAAAAGCAGAAAGTTCATTACACTGGTTGAAAACACAGACAGTGGCAATGTAAACACACTAGAAATGCAACATTTCAGCTTGACACCTTAGAGACAGTTTGGCAGCTTTGTGTCCTATACCACTGCTACCTTCCTCTAAATTGTTTCTCTGAGCAGCAACTTGTTAACATTGTCTTTTGGCTCCTAGTGCAGAAATAATGGCTGAAACTGACCCACAGGGTGATGTAGTGATTTGTGATAGAAGCAGAACCAAAGAAAAAAGTGTTACTCAGTGCGGATTCTGCAATATCTGTGTTGTGCCCAGCCAGGTGCTGTGCTCTGGGAGGCCCTGAACTGTTGATGCTCAGCAAAGTGAAGCTTCGTTGTGTCTCTGCTGTCCCTGCCCAAGAGATCACAGCTCCATGTTCTGGCAATGGGGAGATGGTAGAAGTGGGAAGTAGATTCTGTCCCCTTTTCCCCACTTCTGCTGATCCTGTGCATCCCTCTTTTTTTTTGAAGGCTTGGGGTGGGATAAGGTGCTGCTCACATGAGGACAGCTGATAGCAGAGAGTGATAATCTGCAGTTCATGCCCTACAAAGAGTGTGAGAGAAGGGAAGATAAGCAGGCCAGCATCTTGAGGGCACTACCAGGAAAAGGCCCCAAGGGAAGGTTCCGTCGCTCAGTAGGGTGAGATTGCCTGGGACAAGCATTTCTGACAGAACAGAAATCCTGCTCTGTCTTTCATGCCCACTAACATTTCTCTAAATTGGTTATTAGCATTGATATTCATGTTAACACCATGATCCTTCCTGTTGTGAAAATCATAGCTGCATCAAATGGTACAAACATCAAATAGCGTAATGGAGTCTATACAAAAAGATTCACTTCCTTAAATTGAAACCCTATGTATATTGCAGTAAGGAAAGAATTTGATTATTAATGATTTTACTTCTTCAGTATCTGGGTTCTCCTGACAGAAAATTAACTCTCAATTACATTTCAATTTGATATAAATAGCTTGTGAGAAAGAATTATTATTTCCAAGTTGCTATAAGGAGTCCTCAGAATTGATGCTAATTCATTTTTGGTCAAATGTATACCATATCCCTGGTATCAATTGCTTAAATACATACTGAGAAGTGTGGCTTACTGTGTCAGCCATACTTAGAATATTGAGCAATGTGGTAATGTGGTGCTATTTGACACTGTGACCTTTACTCAGCACTAGATGCACATGGCCTTTTACATGCCACAATTAAGACTATTTGTTTCCCTAGGTTCTTCTATGTATCAAAACTTAACAATAAATTAACTGTGGTTTCCCTCTCATTCCCTCATCTCCCAGTCACATATAATGCAGAACACAGAGTTTAAAAACTCCAGCTATTTATATTTTGAAAAATGCTCATCAGTCAGAAGACAGCAGGGATTTGGCATTTCCCTTTTATCAATATACCTTTTATAGGGAGGAACAGCAGCTGTAACTGAAAAAAAGCCCATGTGAACTATAAATGATAAGGAGAGGGATAGTTGGCAACACTGAGGTGGAACAACTGGAGGATGCACATGCAATGAAACAGCATCCCTTTAGGTATTCTCAGCTTTCACCAGGCTTTTTCTTAGTGTCTTCCCTACATTTCCCCAAGATTTCATCAGTATTGTTGGCATGAAGCTGACTAAGTGTTAAAAACCATCCCTATTCCCCCAAAATAAAAGCAAATTCACAACAGGTGCACTGACACAAAGGCGCCATTCTCAATAGAAGTACCTTAAGCTTTGGCTGTAAAATGTAAACATAACTGAAATAATTCTGGAATGCAATTGTGAAATGGGGTGATACTCAAGCTCATAAAATTCCTGCGAGATTCATATCCTTTAGATAATTTTTATCTATCTGGATAAGAAATACGGAGTCAGTGTGGATGTGTTCTGTTTTTAGTGCTTGTTTTAGACAGGCAGTCGTCAATGTAGTAACAAGGACAAAAAATACTGTAATTAATTAATTAATTAATACTGTAAATATCTTGCATTGCAACAGAGGTCACATCTAGTCATGATGGAAACAAAACTCCAGTAAAAGATTGTTTCATATGTATGATGTGATTATAACATGTAAAATAAGTCTGACTCCCAGCATTCTTGAACCAAACCATTTCGTGTTTTGCACTGTAACAATTGTTCCAAGTCAAACCAAACCCATGTTGGAACCATTTATATATTTATTAAGCTATTGGCAACTTCTAGCCCAAGATTTTCACATAATTCTGCCTTCGTTGGCTACCTTATAGGTGAGAACACCAAAGCATGGCCAGAGCTTTTAGCTGCAGTCTTTCACATGGAGACAACCTAGGTACTCATGCTACTGGAAACTGATTTTCTGGGCTAGAGTTTCTGTGACTTTTCAAGTATTGTAAACAGCTGTAGTTAGCAGAATTGTTTGAGAGTCAGCCGTCCTTCATTTTTATGATGCATCAGTGGTTAGATTCTTGCAAATCAGTGCATTGCTGTTGCTGGTTCTCTCCTGTCACAAATCTGCCTGCTATTACACAGAGGTGAGCCGCATCTTGAGTGTCATTTTCTTTAGTGGCTTTATCATACCCACACTATGTCAATTAAACTTACCTATGAAGACTCATGCAGAATATGTCCTTTTTCAGGGACTGATTCTTTTGGTAGGGTGGATTTCCTGATGCTTAGAACAGGTGAGAGTTATTTCCTCTTCTCCCTTCCATCATAATAGTTTTGTACAGTTCTACCCGTCCATAGATCTCAAAGCAGAGCAATTTTTGCCTTTTCCTAGTTGTTTGTTCCTTCTTGGAATGTCTCACTTTTCTGAGGCTCCAAACTCTTTTTTAATCTGACCTTTCTCTTAACTCAAAAGTAGGAAAGAGAAGAAAACACCCAAGCCTTTACAGCTGTCCGTTTTGTCCCATAACGGGATTTAAACTTCCTTTCCAAAGTTACACATTGGCATAGACATTCCTCTTGTGAGCTGACTTCTACTGGTTGTAGAGAAAGGTTGAAATCATAAGAATAGACAATGACCAATACCTTTAGACTGTGATATTTATTCCTCTCAATAAGTTGAAGTATTATAGACATACATAAGAACTTTAATTCCATTAAATGTGCCATGTGCTTATGGTAGAGGTGAGTGCAGTGTAAAAATGGTGATCTTTCAAACTTCATAACAATTTTTTCTCCTCATCCCTTAGATAAGATGTAACTTCAGGATATATCCCCTTTACAGAATTATTTTGTCCAAACTGTTAACTGTCATTTCTATTTAAGTTTATAATCAGCCTATTTTGTGCAACAGGGTGTTTCAAATACGCGCAGTATTCATCATTAGACCTTCTGATCTTATTGTGTGGTGTTGCTGTGCAGTAGTTCCACAATAACCATGCTTCTGCCCCAGATGGTTTCCTTTATCTCTCAATGGGATGAATCTTAATAAATGGCCCAAGTCTGGAACTCTTAAAGCAGCTAACTTTTGACCAGTGATAGGTATTCCTATTGGCTGATTTAAAGCTAACTGAGATATGGCCACCGTGCACTGCAGCCACTGTAAGATATCTTGCAGCCATCAAGCTATTAGGTCCTATCAATGTCAAAACAATTACACACTGCAGTCTGGAAGAACAATTGCTATCCTGTAATTGTCCCCTAAAATACTTGTTTGGAGGTTGCTTAAGAGGTATTGTGCTGTCTCACTGTTAATGTTTACAGCATACCATCATAAAGCTTCTCGTTCATACAGGGAATTATTATCACAATTTAAATATATTATATTTTCA
>WAAE01049762.1:0-20648 GCA_013400495.1 Nicator chloris | reverse complement strand
CTTCCCCTTCCCCTTTTTCATCCTATTTTATCTAGTATGAAACTACTTACAGCAATACAAAGGTTCTCAGAAGGAAATAAAAACCTTGTTTCCAAACTTACTAGAGTGTAAGTCAAATGACCAAATGAAAGAAATCTGTATATATCTTTCTGTATATAATTTATAAACGTGTAATTTGCATTAATAATTTAACCTTCTGGATAAACTTGGGTATCTTAGTCATATTCACAAGATTAATTGAAGTCAAATAATCATAAAAGAAATAACAGTCATTGTTTAAGGCAGAGGAACCAGTAAGGATGCAAGAGTTTTCTTTTCCCCACATTTCATAGACTAATTACAAAATGTTGGTCCAGCCACCTATCCATTCAGTGACATTTTTTTCCCAGCAGACAGATATGAATAATGAATTACCTACTTGTTATTTGTGATTCCTACAAATATGATTCCCCAAAGCATGAGATTTGACTGAGATAGTAAAAAAAAAAAAGACCCAATGCAAATTGTCATTACTATTAACCATCCAGAGATCAAGCAAACCCAGCTGAAGTTGAACATGTACCCTTTCTTTAAAAGACAGTAAAAAAAGAATAAGGAAGTCAAGGAGTGTCTATCTTTATCCATTCTCCATCAGTAATGTCTGAACACACTGATCCAAGTTAAATCTAATCTGACAGAAAGTGCAAAGATATTACTTCCTATAGATTTAATAGTTAACTGAGCAGAAGAAAGGAAACCTAACACTGACACTACTATGTACAGGCTTGGAGGTACTCCCACTACTTACTAGGCACCAAAGTTGGGACTCTGCATCTTCTTACACACCAGCTCATTCCACACAAGCCACAAATCCCAAAAAGATCAGGGAATGCCCGTTCTGGGGGACCACCAAATCACTACCTAGTAGCAGGCACTGGCATGAAATATGAAGGAAATAGCAAGGACTGTATCCAGATATAGCTCAGATGAAGGAGAAACAGTTTTTTTTCAGGGTATGAAACCCAGATATGTCTACTAAAAAAAGAAACCTCTCTGCTGGTGACTACCAGGAGGCCAGTACTATTAAGAGGAATAAGGCTATTGGTGAAGAATTGAAAATGGGAGTGTTTTTTCTTGTGGCACATACACACTCCAACCCTGAAAATCCTTGTTAGTTTTGCAACAAATTAATTGACATTTAAAAGAGCATTTTCAAGTAGGATACAGTGGGAAGCTGATGATAAAGAAGCAATGCTGGCAAAATTAAAACTTTATCTGGAGTCAATAACGTTAACCAAAAACATGTCAAATCTTAACAGCCAGCACTATTTCATGCCATTACCCAGGGCCAAGGGGAGAACTGAAGAGTTCAGAATTATGGCTGGCTGGCTCTAGACATATATGGATTTACAGATGCTGCAGCATCTCTAGAGATGCTGCGTTAGAAATCTGCAAACAGACACTCAGTCCTCTTAGAGTATTTATTTGTGGTACAACCATGGGAAAATCTAGGAGAATTATCCCCCTTCTGGAACTTTCCTGACACCACTTGGTGAACTGGAATAAAGTTTGCTAAACTTCCAAATTACATATTAAATATTATCCCTGGAGGAATATAGAAGTTTTGGCAACTTCTCATCACCATGGGTAAATCCCTCACTTTAGAACAACCACAGATAATTCAAGAAGTGCCACTAATTCCACAAAAAGCAGAAAATGTAGGAGCTGCCACTAGTTAAAGCATCTGTGAGGCCAGTCCAGGTCTCCAAGGTGCCCAGCAGCAGAGGCCCAAGAGAAGCATGCAAGACACACCAGTCCCCTGTGGCTCCTTCATTGTCGGCCACAGCAGGAGCATCTTGTTTTATGCATTGCAGTCATTCCAAAAGGCTTATTCAAGCAGGCACTGGCATGAAATATGAAGGAAATATGCAGCCAGGAGCATAAAGAAATATGTGAAACACAGTGGCTTCAAACAACAGCGAGAGCTGATGCATGCATTTGCCTCTGCCATGATACTTTCAGGAGTCATACACACCAGATATCTCATTGTTGCATCTGTAATGTTCCAAACTACTAAAAACCCCTATTGTTTATATCTTTTGCAGCATGACTAGTGAAGTATGATACTAAAAGCATAAAACATCACTGAACCATGCTAATTAATTGCCATAAAGCATCACATTGCCACCACGTCAACTAGACATCTACAGGCAATTCTGCTGAAACTGGCTATTTGTTATCACATAATCCTGAATGAGTTCTCAGAATGACCATTAAGATTAGACATGAAGCCAGATATATTTTTAGATGACGTTGTTGAGATGATTGGAGCAGCATACCTGTTATGTACCTAAATCAACAGGGTCTTAATGTGACTCTTGAAGATTTAGCAGTATTAGTATCAGATAAACAAATCAGAATTATACATCCATATGTCTGCATAAAGGAGAAAGAGATGTGGGAGGCAACAGGAACCATGGAGAGCAGCTCTCCATCCCGCATGTCTTGCCTCTTGCTGGCAGAACGGAACTAGAAAAACTTTAGAATGGGGTTGGGACTGTAGCATTTCTCTCAAGAAAAATACATATTTTCCATGACTCAAACTCTGTAAAAAGACAACTTAGTAGGTTTATGAAGCACCTCTAAGAGGTGCATAATCAGAGTAGTCAACTTCTGAGTATTTTTTTCCATCCTTCACATGGTGGTCATGAACAGCATGTAGGTGCAATTATACCCAGAAGGTGGTGAAAGTTGACGCAGTAGAGTTCAGGCATTGTTTTGCTCTAGCTAGAACATTAAATGTTAATTGAATGATCAGTGTGTACCAGTTTACCTTCAGTAATTTGGTCAAAGCACCTTCGTATCAGGGACCAAAACTCACCTGGTCCTGGTCTTGCACAAAATAATGGCTGGAATACAAAGCAAAACCCAAAATCTACAGACAAAGAAGTTTTGTGTCTCTGCCTAGTGCAGTCTGAAAAATACAGAATCTAATCACTGTAGCTGTGCTACAGAAACAATGAAGAGTTGAGTGTGAGACTGATAAGCAGTTAGACGATGCGCCAGCAAGCTGGAGGTCTGCAGTCCTCTAAAGTCTGGCAAAAGAGTACCTGCAGTGTGATGTGCAAACAGAGATATTCCATCAGTGCTATTATAACGTCAGCTATGTATCTGACAGTGCTGCTGATGGCCGGAGATTGTGCTCATGCTCAAGGTATCAGAGGAGTAATTAACTGAAGAAAACATGCATTATCTTTCTATGGAAGAAAGTGATGGCCAATAATAGCCTGATAGAGAAATCCAGGATCTCATAAAATATACACCATAAAGAAGTGTAGTTTGGATCCAGGTATTGTACAGTAGGAGAGCTAATGCCACTGTGCTGCTGCTTTATCAGGAAAAGACTGGTATTACATTTGGTACTTGCTATCCTACTGTAATAAGAGAAACTCCACTAACATCCAGAAACTGAGCTGTGCATCTTGGAAAAGCCAAGCACGGTTTTAGGAAGAGCTGGTTCTAGGGGCAGAATCTGGAGCCAGCACATAAGCTGGTACTTCCCAGAATGGTGGTTTGGTGCCCATTGGGGTTCTGATCCCAGGAAAACTAGCAGTTCTGGCAGGGCAAAAAGAGATCAGTGTGGGAGGCAGCTACTGGAAGATGCAGCCAACACCTCCATTTTGGTTTCAAAATAAATGCAAGTAGATCACAATGGTATTAAGACCAGTCCTGAAATAATCAGCTCTTGGTGTCTGTCATCCCTGAAAATTTCAGTCACTTTCTGCACACTATCCTGTAATGTGCGCTACTGAATCATGCAGTGCTCAGCAGGGTGCACTGAAAATCAAACATCTCCCACTCCTCCTCAGCAAGAATTCAAGAGACATGTGCACCTGAAAACACTGCTGAGACGTATACAAACTTGACATAGCAGCTGTGAGGAGTGATTGCACCTCTCTTGATTCCAGCTGATTGCCACAAACCTCAAAAGATTTCCAGCAATAAAAAAGCAGTGATACTTACAATGAAGAAACTTATAAAAAACTGTTTCCTTTACCTGAATCCTGATTTATAAGCAAATTGCTGAATGCCTCACTGGCATTTATCCTGTCTTGCCTGTGTTTTACAGGCATTGACCCAGTAGCCTTTCCACACTAATGAGAAGCAACAGCTAACTAGAAATACGTCCAATTCATTTATAGGAGAGGAAATATTAATGTGCTAGGAAGATATTCTGGCTGATAAGAGCAACATGAAATTCTATGATGTGAAACAGCTCAGGGTTAGAGTAAAAGGAACTTGCATCCTATGCAATTAACATCCAAGCAGGAATTCACCAACTGATCAGGTAGCCAACCACTAATGTGTGAATTATGGCCATGTATCACAAGTAAGGGATGCCCCCTTACACGTCCAGCTGGTTACTTACACACCAACAGAACCTCCACAATCTTGTCATCTATCATTTCATTCAGGAGCACATCTTTCTATGCTTACAAGCATGCATATCTGACTCAGACACATATCCTTTGACATCAATCCAGTTGTGCAAGAGTTGTGCAAATAATTTTTCTTCCTTTCTCCCATTCCACAGTTGCAGCCCAGAGGCAGCTCCATCACACAACAACTGTTCAGCACATGAAAGAAGGGAGTCAGTGCACCTTCCTTCACACAAGCTGCTAATAAAAGTAACAGAATGCCGAGGGCTGGGAAGCACAGACAGAGCATTAGCTCAGCTGGTTAGAGCATGGTGCCAATAATTCCAGGGTTCTGGGTTTGATCCCTGTATGGACCATTCACATAAAACTTGGACTCAATAATCCTCCCAGCTTGGAATATTTTGTGATTCTGTGTCTGATTTTTTACATTCTATATAGGAGAGTGATGCATCCAACGCTGAGAAAGGCATAAGCACAATGACTCAAGAGAAGGAAACCATTCCAAAAGTAGCGGTCACCTTAGCAATCCCATCTCTCACAAAACCCATCAGCTCAGGCAGAATGCACATATATCACACGAGATCAGGCAGCCAGAAAGGGTGAACAGGCTGTCTGACCCTCTCAGAGAAAAGATGTGTTGGTGTGGAAGACTCAAACTTCATCATAAAGGCCATGACAGGTAAGTAAATCTGGTTTGTCAGCAGTAAAACATCTTCCGTAAGAGAAGTAGAAAAATAACCTTTCAGGAAATGCACATAATACAATAATTGCCATAAAACACTGGGTGGCATCTAGCATCAAGAAAACCTTCTTCTAAAAAAAACTGGATGGAATTTTTTTACAGAAGAATATTCATAGGTGATGAACCTGAACATGAAATTGACAGGAAAAGGAGGTAGCAGGTGCTATTGAGCCCTGAACTATAGAAGGGAAAGCTGAGAGTTCTGTAACCCATCAAACAAGAGTGAAGGTGCCATTAAACATCCCATAACTATTCCCATTCTTTGATACTCAAATATGCATTCACAATTTTTTTTTAATTGTGACCCTTATTTTCTGCAGCCTTGTGCCCAGGGAGTGTAACTTGGGTGAGGATGAGTTACACCTGCTTTGTTCAGTGTGGCAATGGCTCCACAAAGTGCACAACAGCAGAGGGTCGGGGCTTTCTGTGATGTGGGAGCAGCACTGGGTGTCCCCAGTTTACATCTCCTACACTGAAATGCATTCCTATGTGAGGGCTCAGACCTTTCAGCCAACTTTACCACTGACAGTAAGACAAGCCATATACATAAAATGTGAGCAGAAGTTTCAGGTGAAATTTGTGCAGGGCAGCCCAGGTGAATTAGATCATATGGCATGTTCACACATTTGTGTGTTTCTAGCTGCAAGCACCAGGCTGAGCTCTTATGAAGCTCTGAAGAAGCAAGTAATGTTTGAAGGCATAAAATTCAAGATTCCAGACAGATGGCAAAGGAAGAGGGAGAGAATGAAGGCTAGCATGTGGACATAACTCTGCTGCTTGGACATATGCCTTCACTCGTTAAAACTATACATTAAGTACCTGCATAGGAATGGTTGCTTATCTACTTTGCTAGAGCTGATATTAGGCTTATGGAAGTGGAAACATCCCCAAAAGATCTGGGAGCCACCACACTTTATAGGCCGGTCATGAGATCTCTACCCATCTCCCAGCAAGTACTCTTGCTGACTATAACCACAAGTGTACCAATAGGAATTCAAAACACCCTTCTTTTATTTTGTTTTCCTGCTCTCCATTTCTCTCCCTCTGAAGATTTTGATGGAAAACCACAGTCAGCCTTTCCAAGGTCTGATGGAATGCATCAATCTATTATGCTGCTCTTTACTGTCTTCCATGCATCCTGTGTAGTAACACTCACATATTCTCAATAATTTCGTCCCGGTAATATTCAGCATTCACACAGAAGATCTCTGCTACTCCTAAGTGAGCTAGAAGACAACTCCAATGGGTTGATTTAGGTTGTTTATGGGGTTAATAACAATTTGGTTTGGTTTTAGGCATATAGATTTAAATTTGTTTTCTAGATAGGAAAAAGTAACAAGCCATTTTTAGTTCAAAAAACAGAACCCATCAGAGCTGTCTTGTGTTGTGACAGCCAAAGACTACAGAGCTCTCCTGACAACCTCTCTATTTTTTGGTGCCTTCTTATGCCTTGCTCTATTTAATTTTGCTGAAGAGGAATGCATAATATCTGGTCATAAAAATACAATATTTCTCCTTTAGGAGAAAGAATGGGCTAATATAGTTCATCTGTATGAAACATACATCACCTTTACAATTGCGTCCAAGACAGATAACATCCAGGAAAAATAGCTTAAAATAAACAAAGAAACAAACAAAATCCTTCAATATGTAGGTCCAGGAAAGCATATGCTTTAGCATATGGGTAGTCAAGATACTGAACTAGATAGGCTCATTTACTGCCAAATTCTGAGTTTCTTAAATGAATAAGATCCATAATAACTATTCAGGTCTGCTGTGATCTGTCTTATGCATCTCTGCTAAAAAATTCCTGCTTCAAAATAAATGACTGCATTTATAACTGCTTTCTTGTTGACATAATTTGCAAATAGGAAAGGCTAAAAAATCTTCCTGGGATTCAGACTTCTGCATCAATTTCACCAGTCAAAAAGCAATAAAATCTGCTTAGACAAAACATATTTTTATGAAAATTGATTACTATCTCCAGTGAGAAGAATGTATAAACATTTTTGCATTAGAATTCTGATATATTTGTTTTACAAGTTTGGGGTTTCATTTTGATTTTTAGTTGATTGATTTTGTACGGTTTTATTTTATCACTTTTTAATAATTTCAGAAAAGGTCAAGAGAAGCAACGTGAACTGATGGACTCATGGTCTGGTATTTGTAACATAAAACCTGTCAATAGAATAGTTGAAATACTTAGTATTTTTATCACACTATTTTAACAAACCATACAATAAATAGACATGCTTTGATTTCAGAAAGAAGGTAAAATGTATCAAAATAAAATAAATAGTGTTGCAACTAATCATGAGTCAGAATATATACAGAAGATATTCTGAGATGTGGCTTCATGTTCTCATGTTCTTGCTTCAAACCTTTTGTCATCCAGCATGCAGACCTCTGTCAGAGAAGAGGGCTAAGGCAGATGGATGGCTTCTCCCAGGCAGGAAGGATAGAATTCATGCACTCTCCTTTATCATCTTATAGATATCATATTTACCTACTGCAAGTACAGTGTTAGGTAGAGAATTTAGACTAAATATTGGAATGGAGTCTCTTTTGAAGGAGAGTTTGTTACCAACAGGCCTTTAATAGCTCTTGCAACCAGTACTTTGTGAGCTGGAAGCACACATGCAGATGCTGCCAAGTGTTGGTTCGATCTGCGGTCTGAAAAATTCTAGCATTCAAATGCAAAATACTCCCCAAAATAATTATGCTCTCTCCTTCTTTTTCCAGTTCACCTTGCATATTACTCCCCCATTTGTACTTTTTTCCCTACACACCCACTGCAGCTTTACCTTTGCTTTTTCAAACGATTTTGCTACATTCAAACATGAATGTATCCCACGTTCACACGCCTACCCCTGTGGTTACCCTGCAGCAATTGAGGCTTACACCTTCCACCACACCACCATTTGACTGTTTGGCAGGTGGCATCAGCCTAGAGGCTGCTATTTCACCTTCTGTGTCAGGAGCTGGCACGTGCCTTTATGGTCATGCTCACCAGCTCAGCAGATTTACCTGCCCCCAACAAAAAAGAGCAGGGCTGGCTATGCCCAGCTTCTACAAGAGAGCAGCAAATCCCCTCTCCTCTGACAGTTTGACACCCATCTAGGACCCTTTCCAACAATCACATAAAAAAATAAAGTTTTCCAGCCAGCAGAAGTCATGTGGGCCTGTCTCTGAGCAACCTGATCTAGCTGAAGATGTCCCTGATCATTGCAGGGGGGTTGGACTAGATGGACCTTTAAGGTCTCTTCCAACCTGGACTGTTTGATGGTTCTACGATTCCAAATGACTCAGCTATCCACAATGTCCTCAGCACCTGGAGCATCACAAAGGCTCTGGCTACCTCTTGTCACCCCCACCTTCCTCACCAATGCTGCTGCTCTCAAAAACCAGAGAGAGCTACTCAGCCCCAGCAATAAACACAACTTAAAATTAGGATTTTAGTATGTAATTTAAGAGCTGTTTTACTGATACATGAGTTTACACTCACCTCACTGCAAAATAGCAGTAGGTGCTTAAAGAGGACCAGGCAAAATCCCTTCCATCACAAGCCTGCCTCTCCCTTGTCTGTAGAAGAGAAAATGTATGCTGAGAAAGAAACTGCAAGACCAAGGAGCTGCAGTTGGGACTGGACTTGGGAAGCACCAAGGGGGAAGGAAAGTTTCTGCATAACTACAGGACTACTGAAATGATAATCTGGCATGCCTTCAGCATTTTTATTCTTTACATTTCTATTCCAGTAAAAGATAGTGCGTTTTCCTTTTCCCTTAATAACTGCTTTATCCTATAGCATGAAAATTTGGAAACCTGGGGTTTCACACATATACTTAATTTAGATGGAAGTGAAAGATGGTTAAGGGTACTGCCTGTGATCTGAAAGGTGAGTGGAGTGGTAATTATACAGAGAGAACTGAAGAACCACATTTTAAATACCACAGTGCATTAGTACCACTACCTTCAGCTGAACCACACTATCATTGCATCATATGAGATGAATGCAAGCTTTCCTACCCAGCTATTCCTGTTTTGCAATTGTGTTTTCTTTGAGGCCAGTCTGGATATGAGGAAATCAAGCAAGGGGGAGCCCAAATTCCCAGGCTTCTGGACTAAAAAGGAAAAAATGCTCGTTATATGTGTTATATGGGAAATCCTGATTGGGAGCATGCAGGTAATTAATGTGTTGCCAGGTGAATTTCTCAGGTCATCAGTCTTCTAAATATGTGGAAAAAACATATTTCAATTTTGCCTTTGTGTCTCCTTGCACAGCAGCTCTTCCTGTGGAAATGTGTCATTCCTGACTCTCCAGCAGTGCCTGTATGAAAAGGCCATCGAGGCCCGAAGCCTTACACTCACCCAGGGTTTGAAAAGTTTTTCTGCTATTTCCTGCAATAGGTGGAATTTCTGGTGCCAGGTTGCCAGTCTAGTGCATGCTCTGACAAGGGTTTGCTCTGCAAAGTCTCCTGCTTTCCTCCACACAGGGCCACCTGTCTACTGGAGCTGCCTGGCTCCATGGCCTGCAAGACATCATTCCTGACAATTCACTCATCCAACCCTTCCCTGATTTTATAAATGACACCTCAAAAATGCCCTGTGCTCATATTCATGTTTAATTCCTCCTCCTTAGACAAGCAAGGCAGCTCATGAGAGCTCCCACTGACATCCCCTGTGCTCTCATTTCTCATCCACTCCATGTCTAGTACTCCAACATAAGGCAGAGGCTGAGAAAAGGAAGAAGTCCCTACCCAAATATTGCTATGCCTGCTTTATAGTTTTATTTTCTATGTATCTGCTTGACCACCAGCCTGAGCAGCAAGGTGCAATTTAAATGAACTGTTGTCATTTATACATGAGCTGCCATTTAGCTGCTCATTAGAGGAACACATCTTTAAAAGATTGTGATGAGTCTGTTAGCTTCCCTTAATAACATCTTTCAAAACCAGCAGTGATATTGTTCTAAAAAAAACCTTTTGTGCTTTAAATTCTCATCAACTCTATCAGTCCTAAGAGCATTAGCCAAGGTTTGAGCAGTTCATCATCTCTATTACATTCATTTACATGCTATTGTGCTTGACACTGGATAATAAGGGCTTATTCAGCAATACTTCATTTTTTGATCTGGTGAATTTACTACAGGCCTTATTCTTTAAACTGATTTTATTTTATGTTTATTTATTTTTCCATCACTTGCCTTCTTTTCTTGCAGCTTAGGGCAGCACAGACCTTTGAATATAAAACAGTAGGGGTAACATTGATCTTTCAGTTATTATATTTCAGGCTCAGGTTCTCTTGACCAAAGGATCCCACTCCAGTAACAAAAGAACCTTCTTTTTCCTTCAGATGTGGTGTGAAAGCTTTCACAAATAGGCACCACTTACTGGATGACAGACATCAATCATATTTCTAGTGTTGGGTCTATTACCACCAAACACAGAAAACTGGCAGTGGGACCAGAAAAGATCATGTTTTCCCACTGAGATTCACACCCGTGTATGGTCCAATTTAGCAGCATGAACTTGCCATGACACATGGGTCCCCTCTGGAAAATGTTCATCTGAACCCTTGGAAATGTTTGTGATCTGCTTGTTGTTTAGCAGCTGCCTGCGTTAGGCTCATGCTGTGGCCATCACCAACCTTTGGGGGGATTACAGGCAGTTAATTAGGCTCTGTAAATTAATTTGGTAGAAAAGGACACTGGTTTAGGCATATGGCTGATATTCTCTTCTCCTCTCAAGATAAATAACCCAGTAACAATGCAAAAAGCTTCCCTTTGGGTTTTATGGAAAACAAACTTATTTTAACATCACCATAATTATGGCAAAACCTTTCCATAAAATGCACACCAGTGTATTTAATTAAAACAGGTAATTTGTCAGCTAAATCTGCAAAATTCAAGTCCTAGCTTCTAGAGAATAAATATAAACAGAAACACTGAGCCTGGTCAGGGGCAGTAATTATTTTTTCTGCCATTAGTCTGCAGTGCCATGTATGTGACCAAGAAGTGGCTTTTGAGGCACCTTTATCCTCTTTCCCTACAGGTATGTTTGAAGGAAATGGGAGCTATCCCACACTCGTTACATGCTAGAATATGAGATTGAACGGGGAAGAAAATTACCTGGTCCTTATGTTACCTCCTCTTTTACAGCCAAGAATTAAAAATACATTTAGATTACTTCACATTTGGAACGGTCCTGCTACAAAAAATGAAGGCAAGCGAATTGCATCTGCTAGGTCAAGCTTCTCACTCCCCGTCCCTGAAAACCACCAACCCAAATGTCACTTGTCTGTGTTGGTTGTCACAGAAAGCAAACCGTATGTTACACTCCCAGTGTCCGTACACTTCTGCAGCTTCTAAATAGCCGACTCCCCTGAACGGCTGTTGGCCAGATTTTGGTTCTCTTCCAGCACTGAAAGGCAGAGAGGGTAGGAGATGTCCTGCTGCTACTCTCCTTTCATTTAGAAAATGGAGAGGCTGGCTGGCTGCCAACTTGTCAGTGCAAGTAAGTCCCCTCTGCAGACTTTATCAGATGAATCCCAACGTGAAAACTTTTTACATAGGAATTGCTTTGCAAGGAAGGCTCCACTCTTTTCAGAACAAATAAGGAAAAGAACAACATAAAGGAAGTGAAAAAGTAAAGAACCTGCATTGGAAGGTCATTTCAAAGGAACAAAAATCCACATGGCTTCTTTCTCCTGTTTTCTTTCTTTTTTCACAATTGGCTCTCCAGCATCTACATGCTGCTCCCCTAACTGCAGCATCTTAGTCACCACAAGCCTCATCAGTGTACGATTAATTACTCCTGTTAATCAAAGCCAAAAGGCTGAAGGAACTACAGTGCCCAGCAGATCAGTAATGGAAGCTTTTACTCCCACCAGGCCAGAAGCTCACTGACAGCCCACTAGGTGAGCAAAGACAAGAAGAGCTCATAGCTATCCAGTTTTCACCAGCCTAGGCAGAATGGCCAGCTGAAAGGAGTATCAGTCTGTAAAAGACAAACACTTGTCCTGGAAAATCACCAGCACTGCAAATGGTAGCCAGGACTGTGGTTATATTAAATCAATATTGTCAGTTACATTATTAAATATTAATCTAAGATATTAAAAAGGGAGCATTCCTTTGCCTCTGCCAGAGACAGCTTGTGTAATCACACACAAATCACTTCATTTCAGTTCCTCTCAAATTCCCATCTGTAAAACAGATAATAATATTTTCAACCACTTTAAGCAAGCTTGTCTCTCTAGGCAGGCTCCCTGGACACCTCTCATAATACACATCCACATCCTCACAGAGACAGGCACCTCCACTGTCATGTTTTAGAAGAGACATGGCACTAAAGCTCCAGAGTCTCACCAGCCCTTGCTGGTTGCAAAGGTGGAAGAGCTTGGGCTAAAAAGAACAAAAGGGTAGATTGGAGTGCTTTAGGTAATTTTTTTGTCTTAAAATCAGCTGACTCTGAAAAGCACTGTCCTCAGCCACTGAAAACAGCTGTTGAGACAGACACCAAAGTGTTATTAGCTCTCTTGGAGGATTCGATGCTAAGAGAATGCAAAGAACAGGTGACAGTGACACAGAATTGTCAAAAAACCCCATGCAGGACACACATTTCTGCCACAGAAAAAGGAGTATTAAGGACAGGAGAGTGGCACAAGACATCACATTTAGAGGTTCGCTGCTCAAGCAGGGTCTTGCTAGAGTATGTTGCCCAGGACTGCATCTAGATGGCTCTTGAGTGATATTCTGACCTAACGACAGGTATATGTGAAAGAACATAGACAACAAGTGCAAGAAAATCAAAAAATGCCATCTCAGCACATATATCCTATTTCTGCCAACAGTATTTTAGCACCCCAGAGTACTGCTGAAGCCTAAACTCCTTATTAAAGTTAGCACTTGGCTAAATTGCCTGCTGAATTGAGATGAGCTGATGAAATGTGATCCCAGAATATAATAACTGCAGGACAAGGAAACTTTGAGCCTAGACAGTAATGGAGAAATCCTGTTATGCTCTTGAGAAATTCCTGTACCATATTTATTTCTGTCTTCCTTAGGGCATGCTGTGCATGGAAAGACAGGTGAAGTGACAGTGGCTCAGCAGAAGGACACGGGGTGAGGTGATGCCCAGGCCTGACTGCACATGACCCAAGCAGAGTCAAGCTTGGATAGCAATGCATAGAGTAACTCTACAATAATGCTTGTTCACGGTGATACTTACAACTCTCTAGGAAAGGAGTCTGTGTTTTCCAAGATTTTGTGATTTTATGGTGGATTCTTAGACATGTATTATTAAGAATTTGTAGAGAAAGAAAACATGAGAAAAAGGGGACACTGTTGATGGATTACTGCTACTTTCTTTACTATGGCTGATCCTGTCCATTAAAATAAACTTGAAGCTGAACAGAAACAAGCAAGCTAATGTCTGTAATACAACAATTGCCAGCAGGGCACCTACTTCATAAATCTGCATGTGAGAGATCTAAATCATAAAAGACAGATTAGTTTTCATTATTTCTCTCCTAACATGACAATTTCAATGGCCAATTATTTTCTAATGTGTTTGCCATAGGCATCACACAGAATTTATGTCACTTCTTTAAGCCAAGACTCTCACAAACACAGATGTCAAGGTTTGTATTTGTTACTACGTCTCATCTGAAGGCCAGAATCAGTGAGAATAAAGCTTTCAGAAATAGCTACTTGTGTGGGGTGCTAAAGCACTCAAAAATAAAGAGATGCATAGTTGCAGGTCAGTGAAAGAAAATTTTGGCCACTAATAGAGTTGAACAAAAAGGTCTGAGTGCAAGATCTGTCAGCAATTAATGATTCCATATCAGACAGGGTCAGATTGTTCCCAGCCTCTCTCAGAGGGAGAATGGACTTCTCTTCTTTGGAGGGCCTCTACAAAGGACATGTGGGAGGTGGAGGACTGATCTCCCACCCCGGGGAAAGACAGCAGGCATGAGAAGGGCTGTGGGATGCCAACACTGATTGGAAGCTATGGATCTGGGATTCCAACACACAGTGGGGACCACTAACAGGGAAAACACTTGTGCCAGTGTCTTCATGGGTGGGCTGTGCCATAAGGATATATCACCCTGCAGCAAAGAGCAGCTTAGCGTGGTGCTGCCTGAACACAGCCGCTTACATTGCTCTGCACCCCTGCTGTCACCTGCTAGGCGAGACTCTCACCACTTCTGGGACACAACAGCAGGGAAGCAAAGGAGAAGACATCTATTTTGTTTTGAGAGGGATTGGCTGGAGAACTAGAGAGGAAGAGAGCAGGAGCACCAGCTGAAACACCTTCACATCCAGACATCGGCCAGCTGGACTCTGCTCGGGTTTTGTTAGTGGATCTCCCCACAGTTGCTCCATCTGCACTTGTTTCACTGCCCATTTGGCTGACCCCAGCATCGCTGCCCAGTCTTGCTGCCCATCAGTGAGGCCCAGAGGGCTGTGATGGGAAAGCAGCAGCCTAAGCTGTTTTATTGAATGGAACAGAATTACAATGGAGGTTCCAGAGGTGAGGAATGCGGCACCAGCTTGTTTTTACCATTTACTGCATTTTTTTCTCAGTTTGTCTTTGTCCTACCTGTAACTATTAAGATACATCTACAAATACCAGTCCAGTCTTTCAGCCAGCCCTTTAAAACCTAAAGGATTATTCCAACCTAATAAAATCCTCTTTTCTCTGCAGAAAATGACAACCTTCTACCTGCTCACCTGACAGTGGTACCATAAGCCACTGTAATTGAAGTCCAGGAGCATGCCTGACACAGAGATTGAGGGGGTTTTTTTGCTGCTCTCTATCAAAACAAACAACAGAACCACAGACAGGTTTTGCTGCTAGGAACTAATGTAATTTATCCACAGGTTCTTTTCTTCTGTTCAGTGTTGTGTTTCCTTAACCTATATTAAACTGCTCAACAGACTTCTGACTTCTTTGAGTGGTATCTGGCAGCTAACTCCTACGCGACCAAACTTCTCCCCAGCCCACAAAATCATTGGTTCTAGTACCCCAAACCAGGTAAATTTCTGTAATTAGGGAAACCTTATGAATGTTCTGCATTGAAATTAAGTGGTGAGATCCAGAAACTATTGCGCAGTTTTGCCTTCCACCATCTCCATGTTATTCCCAACCTGGAACGCTATGAAAGGCAACAGCCAAATTGGTCTCCTGTGGGACTGCTGTCTTTAATTGGGAATGGACCGATTTCCTTCAGGGCTGTTCTCAGAGGAGGGAAAGCCCCAATTCAACTCTTGCTTTTCCCCAAGGGAGCGAATAAGAGCAGGGAGCCAGGGTAAACAATGGCTTCAATCAGCCACACACGCATGAAACAAAGGGAATATTTTTGCTGCACAGCCAGAAGGGGAGGGGTCTGACTGGCATCCAGACTTTGCAGCATCTCACTGTGGGAGAGAGGTCTTCTGCAGTCATTACTCTCCTATGGTGCTTGTCATCGACAGCGCTTTCAGCCGACTCTGGCAGAGAATAAAAGTATCCTCTCAGTAATATCATTCACTTTCCCTGCTTGCTGTTCCCCCTCTCTGTGCCTCTTCCAGAGCACATGTGCAGCTGACACTGAGTGAACATGGTGACCTCCTCTGAATATGCAGAAATGCTAAGGATTGTCTGATTTTTTTTCTCTGCTGCCATGGCCGACTGAAGCAATAGCCTGGCCAGCATTTTGCTGATGAAAGAATGCACCAGTTTGCAACTGTTAGCCCACAGATGGCCAGCTCCTAAGTCTGGCATCCAGGCTCATATTTATTCTCATAAGCAATTTAGAAAGCATACAGTTAAAACTGATGAGACATTGATGGTCAAATAATGTGCATCTACTTTTCTTAAGACAGTTGAGAGATACATCAATGTGCTGAGCATGGACCAGACAGCAGGGAGAAGAAAATTAATGCTAGCAAATTATTTTTTAGGATTTAGCTCTATAGTGCTTGGCAATCAGAGTGTGCCCGACTGGAGTATATTGGATGTAAACGCAGATTAGAGAACGGGCTTTATTCCCACTGGAGCTATGTAGATCCAACACTGCTGAACTTCTGTAGGTTATACACATGAAAAAGGCAGATTCACCATCTTCACTCCTTCAAAATCAAAATGGGGATGTCCTTGCAATGATAAGAGTAAACATAATTAATTTTGCTCTTGATTGTTGAGCACAATGCTCTTTAGTTGCTTTCTGCTTTTTAGCACTTCAGATTATTACCTGAAAGCATTTTCTTTATCCATGAAAAGTTAAAGGCTCACTTTTTAGTTTTAATAGAAAATGACTAGTATATTATTTACACTGTAAGACCAGAATATCTAAAATAAACATAAAACTGATTAAAATACCAGAAGAAACAGTATTGAGGTCTGCTGAGGCTTATTTGCTCCTCTGATCATCATTGTTATGAGGAAGACAGAGAAAATAACAGTGCCATTGTCTGATGAGTGCATTTACACTGGATTTGCTTCAAGGACTTTGTAATCCAAAAGTAAGGGTTCAATTAATCACAGACAAAGTTTTAAGAAATGAGTAAGTCAGTAAAGTATTGGGGAATGTCACTGTACATTCACTGCTGATGGTCTTCCTCCCTTGTAGGATAAAGTCATTCTTAATTCATCTTTATATTGCCCTCCTGCCACTTCTATCAGTGAAACTTGAACATTTCTCATGTTCCTTTCATTTGTGCTTATATTCCTGCTAGTAGGCTCACACAGTCTGTCGGCCACCAACTCCTTGGCTTGTTCCAGGTGGAACAATGCTTCCAAATGACTGTAGCCACCAGTGCCACCAACAAAGAGACCCTCAATAACTTCACTCTTCTTGGGCCTGGGAAGCTTATCACTTGCAATAGGTCTCCTGTAAACTCCACCAAACACCCAATTCTCATCTGATACAAATTGCTGTAGCTAAATTAGAGTAACTGTTGATTAATAGCATGCAATTCCTAGCTGTCCTTAAATCCTGAACACAAATCTTCCTGTAAGCAGCCACAGTAGTAACGAAATTTTCCTTGCAAAAGCTTAAAAATAATCTAGAATTCCACTGTAGGTTGCTTGTCATTACTGTTGACTACAGTAGAGTGGAAGAAGAGTCACTGGCACAGCTTTGTTGTCCAGTGGAAGAACTGAGCATCTGCTTCTGCTGTGACCCCAAGAGACACTTGTCCTCTTAGAGTCTGCACTGCAAGGTCCAGATAAGATGCCTGAAGTGTTAGCCATGAAAGACAGAAAAGGAAGACTGAAAGGCAGGGGAGCCTGGAAAGAAAGAAAAAAACAACCCTCTAATAAAACTAAATTAAGAGTAACAGTCAAAATCTGATATCAGTGCTAAAAGTTACCAATCTCCTTACCAATGCTAAAAGTTACCGAAAACTTTAATAGATAATTCAGCATGTAATATTCAATATTAAATATGTGCGTGGCATAGCAGCCATGTAGCAATTCCTCTGTTTTGTGGCAAATAAAGACAAAAAGCGTTAGTCCAAAGTTCTGTAAATGATCCTTGGGTGGTGGTAAGAAATTAAAGAAGTCATGCTTTATTCCACTATTAGATGTGTAACCCAAGGGCACGAGATGTCGTATCACGCATGACTGCACAGTACGTGACTTGAAAGAACCAACACCTCGTTTATTTTGATGTAAAAATTATGTATTGCAATTCACATATAAACCCCAACAGTTTCATTTTAGAAAAATATTGACAGGGTAATCTTGGACTTTTAAAGAATGAAACAGTGTGAAACATTTGAGAAAAATAACAAGTTCCTAAAACATTTCACTCCTGCTGATCAATATTTTCTTTGTAAAACACTGCATGCACAAAACCAGGAAACCTGGAAATCAACTCTGTACAAATCATTGAACTGAGGCAAAGGCAAGGACAGAGTTTGTTTTCCAATTAATATTTTCATTAAAGAACTCAACAAAATATAGAGAAATTCAAAACAATTTGTATTTTTAGCAATAACATTTGAACAGTAACCTAGGAAACAATACAAACCAACCAGATCTATAAAATACATCTTTTCCTATAGAACTGCAAAGGCAATTTGGGTTTCATCAGAGGAAGATGAAGGAGCTGCTATTTAACACAACACCTGCTTATATCTTCAATTGCAATTTTTCATTTGAATTGTTTCTAGTAACAGTTGATTGTACTCAAGCACACAGCAGTAAATAAAACAGGTGAAAAGAAGTAACTGAGCCTTCAAAAATCAGTATGTGCAAATTGTCCTTTTAATTAGTGTTAACTGAAGACAAAAAAAGAGGTTGGCTGGGATTGATTTTTAAATCAAGGGTCAAGTCTAGTTGTTGCCCGATGACAAAACAATCCTTATAGGATATGATCACTTCCATAATGAACATGTCTAAGCCAAAACTCTGAGTGATCTCTGTGGATAGAGCAACTACAGAAAACTGGCATTAGTAATAGTTTTTAATGAGACTGGTAAAAATCCCAAACAAAGCAAACAAATGTAAGGTTCTTTTGTTTTTCTTCTGTTGCCCAAAAGGGAAAGTTTTCTTTGCTGAACAGGTGATTAATGGACTCCCACTAGAAGGCAAAGGATGCATTTTGACAAAGGATGTGTGAAACCAGGCCTGGTCCCAGCCTTGGGCTGTCTTTCCTGCTTCCACACTGCAGGATCCTGCTCACATATATATCAAATAGAAGATGAAGCTGCTTCTTGATAAGAACAACCTTAGCTGATCCCAGACTTCATGTGGGAATAAAAGTGCAAGAAAAGGAAAGATAGAGCAGTACTGAATCTGACATGGGACAGATTACACTGCAAGGAAGGCATCTTTCTGTCCTCTTCTGCTGAGAAGCAGCAGGTACAGCTAGAAAGTTCTGGGAAACTCCTTAATGTGGAATTCTGGATTCAAACATCTACTGCCTTAAAATCCTCTCAATGAACACTATTTTGCCTGATTGGTGTTATGGGTTTTATAGCTCAGGATGTGAAGGACTCTATTGTGCATGATTTTCTTACATAATTACATTCTATAAATCTGCACTGCACTAACACATTAGTCAAATGGTTTCACAGTGTTATTTGAATAGGCCTCTTTGTATTTCAGACATACTTGCATTCCCTATCTGTTAGATTATGACATAATAATCTATTTTTTAATAGGGTAGTTCCAGTTTCTTGGTCAAACAAGCATTTTAAACATCCATTACAAAAACAAAAGCACTTAAAAAATTTATTATTTATCTATTGGTAGGCAACATTTCTTAGATGCTTATGTTCTAAATTTTAAATGAGGATAGCCATTTTTATTGCTTTCATTTCAAAGAGCTTTAACTGATGAGACAGCTGTGAATGGAAAGCTATCCATGGAACTTATGTTGAGCCAAGTATGTCCAACAATCCACTACACAGATGAACAGAAAATGCTTCTTCTCTCTGCTCATAAAAAATCCGTTGTCTATTAAGCAGCCATTCTGTAACCAAACTCCAAAAAGAAGCTGCCAAACTGCAAACCCCTAATAATGCTCAAGGAAAGTTTCAGAATATTCTTTGCAATGCAAAGATGGATGAACCATAAGCCAGGAGTAACTGTCCTTTGGAGTCTGTCCCTTCCTGATTGTAACTATATCACACCTGATTCAATTACAGCAATTGCTTCCATAGAATATCGTGGCCAGTTTTAATAAGGATTTTGTCCTGGAAAACTTCAATGGGCTGCTCTATCTTGTTCTTTGTTTAATTTCCTCTCCTACCTTACTTTTTAATCTCTCGTCTTAGAGTAACTACGTCACAAAAGAACCTCATGGGCAGAAGTGACTGTCTCTCAACCACCATTTGTTGACTTTTGTATTGGAGCACGCCAGGAAACCACCTGAGCTGTGCTTAAAAGCAATTAGGGTATTGGCTATATTGGGAGGCCTTCAGGGTTTACAAGCTCTCTTAGCATGAGACCAATTTATGGATGCTTAAGTTGTAATGAAGCAGAAAAAGTATAGAAAAATAAACAATTTAAAAATATTTAAGTCTCTGGAGCATGCTTCTGACATATTTTCCAAGTAGCAGAGTACTCTATGATTTAATAATAGGCTTTTTTCTTGAGAAACACTAAAAACATCTTAAAGATTAAACAGTAGCATGTAAAAGCTGAAAAAGCAGGACCATATTAAGAGAAAACAGCAAGGGACTTGACCCTCCATCCAGCTCAGAAGGAATAATCCATAAGAGCTAAGAAACTCCACATAATAGAGATGAGGTCCAAAATTTGATCTTTAGAAAAGCTGTCAAACAAAATCTTATTAAATCCACAAGCACTCAAAGTTCTTGAATAGTAGGCTTGATGCTATAATTTCAAGCATTCCAAAAATGTGATGAAGTCAAAAGTTCAACCTTTTCCTTACAAATTCTGCTGTGGCAGTTCTGATTATGGTGCTCAGAAGAACAGCAGTTTTGTGGACAAATAGATTTATATTTTTAATTCGGCTTTCTACTTTTTTTTTTTTTT
>WAAE01049716.1:0-19462 GCA_013400495.1 Nicator chloris | reverse complement strand
TGGCTCATATAAAAATCAATTTTCATTAGGTCAGAGGTTTTAGGAAATTGCAAGTGTTTCAGGTGTGTAACATCGACACTTGGATGTGTCTATGTACTGTATTATGGGTCCTCTTAATTAAAATGATATTGAAAAAGTATGGCAAAAAGAATGTCAATTATCACTTTATATAATAAGGGGTTTGGAATTATTCGCATAAAAATGAAACTTTAAAAGCAAAAAGGAGAGATGAACCATTTTTACTTTTCTAATTTTTTAATGGCTTTCATATTTTTAAATTCTCATTACAGTGCATAGAAATCAGTAATTAATAGAAGAAGCCTGGATCAAGTTTTACTGTGAACTTACATTAACATTTCTAATGAAAACTATAAATACGGTTTGAATCAAGGAAGGAACTGAGGATACAATATACACTCTGCATATATTACTTAACATTCATCTTTTCTTCCCTCCAAATGAGAATCTGACCTAGGTACAATAGAATAACCTGAAAAAATCCAAATTAGCAATTGTAATAGCTAAGCTTCAGACTAAAATAGAAGCTTTACCCAATTTCTGAAAAATTTGCTTTAAGCTGCCCTTAGCATCCTTTACAGATAACCTTTTTCAGGGCAAAGTGTAATTATAGTAAAGTCAGCTGGAGCTGGGGGGTATAGTAAAGTCAGCTGGGAGCTGCACCCCTTCTTGATCACTTTTCAGTTTTTACCTGTTTGTTTTGGTTTTGTTACTGGTGCTGATCAAAACCAACATTAAGATGAATTCAAAATGTGACACTGTTAAAGCCAGCATCTTGAAGGAATTAATATAAGCCTGAACCCATCCTTTAGAGTTGTAATCTAGCTGCCTCTAAGTCTCTGTATCTATAAAAGTAATAACTCATACGAGTTACGACTCAGTTCCTGTGCCCCTTCGTGGGATTCAGGATTTGAAGAGTATAAGAGAGTAAGATAGCTTATCATAAAATGTCTGACAGCGCATACATCAGAAGGGTTTACTGGATAAAGATGCAATCTCTGTCCATCTGCTGAAGGCAGTTTATAACTTTCTTATTCTTTTGCAGATCACCTACAAAGCAGTCAGTTCCTTTGACCCAGAAATAGATTTATCCAATCAAAGTGGACGAGTCTCAAAGCTAGGAAATGAAACGCACTATCTCTTTTTTGGACTGTATCCTGGCACTACCTACTCTTTTACCATCAGAGCCAGCACAGCTAAAGGCTTCGGACCTCCAATAACAAATCAGTTCACGACTAAAATATCAGGTACTTGATCAAAGAATATTGTTTCCTTATGATAATGAGTTGGGTAATTCTTTTGTTGTTTACTACTTTAGAATTTAACAAGCAGCAAATTGATAAAAGGAAGAACACGTTCATCCCCGAAGATGTCAAAGTGACATATATTACCATATCTGAAGAACTTCCAAGTGCCTAAATATTAGCTAGTATTTTGAAATTCCTGTTCACAAGTGTAACATACCATTCAAGAAACCCCTGTGAATTATGTGTTTGCAGCCAGTGCCAGCTGCAGTTGCAGCTTGTAGCATAGGGTTTTTTTGGACCTGAAGATGAGGGTTTCATTCATAGCTTAGTCAGCCTTGACATGATTCTAAATTAGAACAGTAACAGTGCTGGAAAATCTCTTTAATGAGCCATGAACAATTGAGAGTAGAGCAGAGATATGCTGTATGTCTAGAGCTCACTTAGAAACTGTAGTTAGCTGCCAGGCTGCCTGTGTTCCTAACAGGCATGGGGGCTGAAGGGGATATGAAACTGTATTAGACAAGAACATCAGGACTAGTGGTTTTCAGGTAACAGCAGCATGACTCTGTCACTTCTGCAGATCCTTGACCAATATTTCAAGCCCTCCCTTGAGGCAAAGGAACACTTCATTGAGGGGATGGAATATTATTACATCCTAAAATCGCTTATGTAATTCATGAGAAAATGTTTTGCAAAGTTACAGTTGAAATCTGTTTATTCTTCACTTCTCTATAATCTGCTTCAGAATTAACGTGGCAGTTCAATGATAAACTGGCCCCTTGATAATATTTATAGAAAATTGCCTTACCTATTTGTGGTCAACTGGGCTTTCCAGAAAGCATTTGGGTACAAAATCTTCTTTTTCTTTTACTCTCATTCTGTGTACTTCTCCTCTGTCCCTCATTTTCTGTCCTCACTGGAATGAAAAAAGTGTTTATCAGAAATAGAATGAATTCTCCTATCTTATTATAGGTAAGGACAGTTACTATAAGGTGAAAGTTATTGCCAACACAGCTGTTTGTAGACAAACAAAACTGTTTTTAATTTTCAAGTTAGACAATTAACTCTGTATGGAACATGAAACGTAATTAACACTGATCAATAAAGAGGCAGTTTGTTTTCCATCCCCTTTCCCATACTGAGCAGAAATTTTCTCTGTCAGAAATCAATTTCTGACACAGCAAAACTTTATATGAGTTAGGATGATGAGATCACTCCTTATTAGAATGAGGAATGGAGACTACTGAGTATGGATGAGAATCTGGACATTTGGGAATAGTACTGGATCTTAAATTGTTGTTTTCTAAAATGGTATGTCATCAACAAAAGTTCAGTAGTGGGAACAGACATTGCAGGAGTGCTTGAGGGTGAGGCAAACCTCCACATCTCCATGTGGCGAGGTTCTCCAAACTGTATGGTCTGCACCCCACTCTCTCCTTGCTTCCTCTTAGGTACTATACCAACCAGAAGTGTTTATGCCTTGTCCATAGGTAGTTAAAACCAATCTCTGATGAATTTAAAATAGAAACAAAATGTGTGTATTTTTTAATATAACTAAAAGTCCCAAGTGCCATTTTAGCTGTTGAATGTGGAACCCTCTTTGCAGTGCAATCCACTGCCATCTTATTGTCTCACTGGAAAGCTTTGAGGCTCTTTCATGTGGCCAGTGCTCTCCATTTTGGACAGACGTGAAACAGAACTTCTGAACATTTCTGGACGAAAAGTTTCACTATTTTTAGAACAGACTAGGTGGAATTTAACCAATTTTTGCATTTCACTTTGTCTAATTCTGGACGGCATTTTCTTCTGAATAAAAACCTCTAAATTTCATGTCAAGTGTTTTGAATAGTACTCTTATGTACTGGAAATAGTTGCTGTGTTTTATTTTACAATTACATGAATATTTCCTGTTTTCTCTTTTTTATTAGTAAGTTCCTTCTTTTCATGTAGGCAGTGTGGAAGAGGAAGAGTCCTGATGTAGACAAGGAAAAATGGAGAGGAGAAAAAGTAGCCAGGACTAAAGGTTATGACTGGGAGAGCCACAACTCATATCTGGAACAGGAAGACGGTTGTGGTCTTTGTAGGGACACTAAAATTAGTAAAGAGAGCAAGTGGGGACTGGGGATTCATAAATTAGGAAAATCAAAAGACTTGCTACGATGTGGGCAGAAGAACAAGGACAAGAAATGGCAGAGTACTCAAAAAATGTTCAGAGTTCATACAGCTTTTTGGAGGTACAGTTCCTGTCCATTCTTGTTTTCTGGATGGTCAGGCTGGGAACTGGGCATTGTATGAACAAGTTCTGGATGTTCAAAACTGCAAAATATGCCTGAACCTTTAAAGTAGTGTGTGGTAGTATGACTTAAGGGATACCCAAATTACTTAAAATGATTAGTCTAAATGTTTGTGCCTTATGTTGAGGATTGTAAACAGAATAAAACCCTCTCTAGCATACAAAGAGGTTTTTGAAGATTAATTTTTTTATTTGTGAAACATTTCCAAACTGGTGAATAGCAGTGCAAAGCAACGAAGATTTTAATATTTTCTCAGCAGACTGAGGCACTGTGGAGTACAGTGCAATTCTTAACTCAGTCCTTGCTTGTAGGGCGCTGTGGATAAAGAAATTCATTTACCTTTCAAGTAGATGCAGATACTACTGGAATAATGAAAATGATTGGAAAACACACTTGAAAATAATTTGCTAGAGGCTGATACTATCTGTATGTGGAGCATAATGCACTCTATTGGTATGGTACACATAAAGTTTCCAGTAAGATGAAACTAAATGAATTGAGAAGAACTAAATGAATCTTCAGAAGAATCTTCTAGGGAAAAGGTCTTCTTCCCCACCAAATGTGTTTTCCCTTTCAAGCGGGAATTAATTTAGGGAAGTTAATTGCCCTGCATTATTCTTGCAGTCAGAAGAGACCATTGAAATGACCACTTTTTTTCTTTTCTAGCCTTTAAATCTGTTAATTGTGCACCACCATTAACAAGTGAACAATAAGGATACGGCAGCTTGTCAAATAACCAATTAACTGAGTAGCCTTCCCTCCAATGTAATGAAACAAATGTGAGTAGGTGATAGCAGTGAAGAAAGTGGCAACAGTAAAAGGCAATAACTGAGGCATCATTTGTTTTAATCACAACTGTAAATCTTTAATGAAGACACAGTTTGCGAAAGTTCTGAGTGGGGCTTCAGACTAAGATAAACTCTTCTCTTGGTGGACAATAGACCCAGGACAGTTATAGCACTAGTTTAAATTCCAGGAAAAACAAATTATGAGAGTGCATCCTGATACAGCTGTCATACTGAGAAAGCTGGGCTCAGTTTCAGAAAAAAGTCACTTCAGCATGCATATTTGCAGATGCTGTTCTTGAGATAACTTTTCATTTCCAAGTCATGGATTCTCAATAGTTTCTGCAAACTTACTCCCACTAGTATCTGTTTCCTGTCTTGAAATTGGCAATGAGCTGATACTTCTTTATTTGGGACTTGTTTTGTTTCGTTTTTTTTTCCTGAAGTTATTTAACAGTTGTCTCACACTTGCATTGTAACAGAAAGCATCTTTGACTTGTAGTATGGTCTTTTTATTTGAAGAAGCCTTTAAAATTGCATATTCAAATAAAGATACAGCTCTTGAAAGAAGAAATACAGGAATAATGATTTTATTTGCCTTTTTTCTTGTCTTATTCTAGCACCCTCTATGCCACCGTATGAACTTGAAACACCTTTGAATCAAACTGACAGCACTGTGACAGTCTTGCTGAAACCTGCACAGAGCAGAGGCGCTCCTGTCAGGTACTGGGGGAAGAATTCTTTATGAAATTAAAAACCAAATTGATAGATTTCTTGAGCGTATTTTCTGGGGATTTTCTGAACTGAAATCAGTGTCTAAATTCATGTCTGTATTAGCTCTAATTAAATTAAATAACTGAAGAAAATGAAAGTGCTTTGATGTTGAGTGTTCATGTATTGTTTAAAGGATTTGATCCAGATGCAAGTGGCTTGTTCTTTGAAGATAAGGAACAAAGCCATAGTTCTGCTGTGTGGGTGGCTTCTTTAAGGTAATTGCTTACTGCAGTGTTATAAGTTCAAGGGCATATCACATTTTTTATGCTGAGCTACTGTCTTTAATATTCAGTTTTCTTGTTTACTTCACAGATTTAAGGTAGTCAACTCTTAGCAAGTTAGCCAATTTAAACAGTATGTACTGTAACATTCATAAAGTATTTACATTATTTGACCACAATAGCAGAAATCATAATTTTAAAAAGCAACCTTTAAAACCAGTATCTTGGAGTCTTCAGTGTTATATAGTATCCCTTAATGAATTTCCAGCTTTCAGAGGTTTATATCCCTGCCAGATACATGATACTGAATAAGTTCTTCATGGTTAGAAAAAAGGACACCTGATTTTCAGTGAGGAAGACAGAAAAATTGTTAGATTATTTTAAATGAGAACCAATAATGAGCTCAATACTCTGAATAAACAAAAACAGATGAGCAAAAGAGAGATTTTTCACACCTATAGGATGTTTTTCCTTTTGGCTGATCGTATACCCTCTTTAATTGTTCAATTACTGTAGGACGAGTTTCCATCTATACTCAGTGGCTATCATACATTTTCATCCTGATGATGAAGTTTTTGATAATTTCTGTTCATCTGGGAAATAGAGATCTGGTACGCTCCTATATATATGAATGAAAATAACTGTTCTTTGAGTTTCTTCAGAATATTCATACAATTCATATAATTAGGAGTTTTTACTATTAGTTTTATATATTATAGGTACATAGGTCTGCGTTTTGGAAATGCTGTCCAGTTGTTCATTCAGACACCTTTCTAAAAAGAAAATGTAGCACATCACAAAAGTCTGAACCACCCGAGAGAAAAAGCAGCAAATATTAGAGCACATTTAATGGAACTGATTTAGCAGGTTAGATTAGAAACAGAATTATTTGATATTTGTCTGACTTTATCTCACAAAACTCTAGTATAGTCCTTCTGAATTCAAGCATCTGGATGAAAATGATACAAGTTGGAGTCATTGTTCAAACATGAACGTATTAGGCTATTATTAAAAAAATGGTTTCAATCTTTTTATCTACATTGTGAACGAAAGATGATTGGCTCCTATAGCAGTAGTGACATATCAGAAACTTCACTGACAATAGAAAGGAGCTTGTTAGGAGATGAAAGTGTGCCAAATAAGTGGATGAGTGGTTAGGGAAATAAGAGGAAAGATTTAAAGTGACAGGAAGCTATAGAACTGACAGATGAACACACAGCAGCAAATTTACCGAGGTCCTTTGCAACAGGTCTTAAAATAAAATGAAAGCTGACTGCAAACTTAGAGTGTAAATGCTGAGTGAAGCACAGTGAAAATGAAAGTAAGAATTTCCTAATACTTCTAACACTTTATAGTACATTCTCCTCCTAAACACACTGCTTGCAAAACACATTCTGCATATGGATTTTATCATCTTAATCTGTATTCATTGGGTGTTAAAAGTTTAGTCATACTTCATTTATCCACACCACTAGGCAAGATGCCTTGTCTATTGATTCTGCTACAGCTAGCAGCTTGGTTAATGCAGATATTTGAAACTGCACTAAACTTGCAGTCTAAATGACTGTTGTTGTTTTATTGATCAACACATCAACCATGACACATAAAATTCTTCAATTCCTGAGATGGAAAAGGAGAGCACAAATTCTACCATTCACGTCAACAAAGCTGATACCTGAGGTCATTCTGAAGTCCAGCTTTTTTTCCTGTGATTAAATTTTTTTTCTCTTCTTAAATAAGAAAAATCCTGATGTTTTATGCCACTTAGAATCTGAACACAACCAGCACAACATAAGAGAAGGTGTAATGCTGATTGCTTAAATGGTGATTCAAAAAAAATGGACTTTATAGAAATGTTCAGAAAGCTCTGTTTACAATGATAAAGTACACAATAATCACGAAGGCCAAATGGCATTCCAGGTTGTTTTGGAATTCATAAGACTGGACATGATTGAAATGTATTTTGTCAGATTGTTAATACAACAAATACTGCTTGCTTTGTCTCCAGTTTCAGGTCCAGCATGTTTTGTGGCTGTTGCTGTCTTTGTTTCAAGGAGATTATTTTGGAATTATGTATGTTTAAAGCACTAATGCGTTCAGTAATGATGAATGTCTGCACTTCCTTAACAGCTGGCTAAGCTATTTTGAGTTTTAGAATTATTGTAATTTGCAAGGCTTAAATGAAACAAAAAATGTTTAATTTAAGATTATCCCTTTGTGGAAGTTGTGTAATGTATGTTTTATTGCAGATATTCTCTTTTTCCAGATATTTGAATGTAGGAGTCAGTAAAGTTTTGAAGAATTTGCATAAAAAGCATACAAATGCAACTGCTTTTTTCTGTGAGTGCTCTTCAACATCTGTTGAGGGGGGACTCACTCTTCCAAGGCAATACCATTTGTACATTTTACTTCTCCAGGGCAAGTTAGCCTAAAGTTTAGAAGGCTCTGGGGCCAAATTTTCAGCAAATGTGTAAATTGGTCAGTGCCATATACTCAACCAAGGAATGCTAATTTATTGCAAAGGTCTGGCTCGTACACAGGACTGAGAACTGTAATGCTCGGTTACTGCATGCATATAGTGCTATTTATACATTCACCCATGTTAGAAAGAACTTTAGATTGTTTGTTACATTGCATTATAAAAAGTTCCTGTGACCTCCTCTGAAAAAAGTTGTCTTGCAAGGTTTTAGCTTCAGCAGGAAAATGAAGTTTTCTTTGTTGCACCTATTTCTATTCAGTCTTGCCATGATAAAGGTCAAGTGTTTCCACTTGTTTTATCTGTTTACACATGCAGCAAAATGTTGTCCCCATACCACCCTCTTCCTGCTATTCTGTGCCACATCCTCAAAAAGCTTTAATAGTAAACATTCCAAAGATTTTGGCTCAGGTAACACCGGAACTCCGTGGTGATAGCAAGTCTCTGTGAGGAGCAGATTCGCGAAAGGAGCAAAATGGATAAGAAGGGAAGAGCATCCAGGCTCTACTCTGCCTCACGATCTGTTTTTCATACTACATTATTACAGAGTTTGACTTAGCTGGATTTGCCCCATTAAACTCTTTGGGCCAGGTAATGGCCCATTCAGCCAACCTTTCTGCTCTCACAGCCACCACAGGCATTTGGTACTTTCCTAATCCAGTCTGAAATGAAAGAACAGGATGACCAAATGTGTCAGCAAATCCCTGTGGATGCAATACTTGGCATTTGGGACGCCAAAGTTCTTCCTGCTCTGAGTGCTTTGAGTACAGGGGATCAGTCCAGCACCACATGGGGCTGCAAAGCCCAGACAGGATGAGAGGGAGAGAATTGCAGCAATTGCCAAGTAGTATAATTTAAAAGTGTCTTAAAGAAAACATGCAGAGGAAGCAAATAAACTTTGAATTGTGTGAGTTGAAAGCTAAGTGTTCTAGAGTGAAGGCAGTCTGTGTACTCTCCATGCATGCCCTTTATCACCTGTGTGCCCAACTTCTTCCGCTTGCATAAATAAGAACTCTACTGGGAAAATGAAGCAAACATCTCTTTATTTGAAGTGCTTAATTTTTGAAACATATTTTTAATCTCTCTACCTTGAAGAAGGAGCATTTATTTTACTTCAAAAGGCCATAATAAGATAATAAGATAATAAGTATTCTGCAGTACAACCTGAAACTACCGTAGACATTGCAAACTATGTGTTATCTAAAGCAATAAGCACTCCTTTCTCCTAACTCATCAGAGGGACACATGAGATTGCCTAAATTTCACACAAATGTACATTCCTTATTGGCTTATCCAGACCTTTAAAGGCATCATGTAAATACTTGGTCCATTGTCACAGCTGGAATGAAGGTTATCTGCACATGGTCCCTGGCATAGGAACAGCATGATTCACAGGAAATTGAAATTATATAAAGAAACCTTTGTCAGCCCAAATTCTGGGAGTACTTAATTCTGTATGTGGCTTAGCCATTTCAACAGCACTCAGAGTGCAATAATTTTTAAATGAATGACAAGAGGACACCTAATTCCTACCCACTGACAGTAGAAGGGTAGAGCGAGTTAATCTGAGGGGGTCACCTTGCAACGCAAAGACTCGTATGTAATGCAGCAGTTCCCCATGGAACCACCTCGTGCTACACGTGAAGCAGAGGTCACAGCTGCCTTGCCACGCCTACCACGCACATTACAGGGCAGGAGGATATGTCTTAGGGCCTCATCTATTTCCTTCAGCATGACTGGAGGAAATAGACATGATCCATGACATGATCCATGAGGATCAGCCTTCCGCATGTCTGGCCATCGTCTCTGCTCTGTCGCTGTGTCCACTCCCTTCCTCGAAGGCTGGCACGAGGCATTGGCACTCCTGTGCCACTTAAGTTAGGTCATGCAGCACTGTCCATCTGCTTCCATACGAAGAAATGGGGTCATCTGAACCCTGAGAGAGCTTTTTCAGGATTCTCCAATCTGACAGCCTTCCAGAAAAGCCACTGCCTACCTTTATTCTTCAAATGTACGATCTTTACAAAAAATCCCTCACTTGGTCAGGAGATCAGCAGATTGAATTGTTTCACTGCCAATCAAGAAATTAAAAAAAAACCAAAAAAAACTAGGAAGCCAGGCAGGCTGTTTGGCAACACATTCAGATATATTTGGTACTCAGAAAGCAGCAGGGTTTCAAACACCCTGAATACAAAAATTTCAGGATACTTTCCATTATTGTGAGAAGTCCATGCGACACTTGCATCGCTCTTGTGAGTATGTTGTAGCCATAGGCCTGGGCCTCAAAGTTGCAATCCACTTCTCAAAGTTCCTCATATCTCTGTCTGAGTTTCTATGTGGCATAGTAAGAGCACAGCATTAGTTACTGTTCATGAATTATGAAGGCAGACATCATGAGTATAATTATAAATTCAGGCTATATGAGCAAATGAGTTTTGAAATGGCAGAATGCTGATTCTCCTGGCACAATAAGAGATGTTAGTGTTCTGTGTGAGCAAAAACATGGCAGCAGCACATGCCAATGAAGACATTGCAATATCTGCATTTTTAGCTATGTCTTCTCACAATTCCCGCCTTGCACTTTATGTAATGTTAGCATGTTTTTGTAATTTCCTTCTATTCCCAGTGGCATTACATGATAATGCAGTAATGAGAAAAAGGAAAATCCTATGTAGACACAGCTGAGGAGAGAAGTGTCAGAACGGTACATTAATCAGCAGAATTTGAAAAACTTCCCAATAAAATGAAAAGTGAACTCTGGCTTTCAAGAGCTCACGGATAAAACAGTCTGGATATTAGGTGTATTTATGATAAAGAAATGGGCATGTTGAAATAAGTAACTGTACATGTTTAAGTAGCATTACTAACTCACTAATATTCTGGAATGCCATGTTCAAAATACAGCCTTTCAAATTACTGTGAGACTACAGGATCTAAAGAGCATGAAGGGAACTCTTTAATTTGCTTGCTATGAGCATCCTTTCTATTGCTAAAGGGTCTGTAAACATTAAGGCCTGAATTGTGTGCTGTAGGGTCAGCTCTTTCCAAATCATAGTTTTACAACCTGTAAGGCAGCCGGTAAAGTTGTTTGAGGATGTCTGTGGTAGAGAAGGGATTGGGTTTTATTAATGCCCATACTTGTCACTTCTTTATAGCAACAAGTATAATTATTTACAGCAGAAGGGTCAATTTCTGTTTCATTGAGGGAACGGTGCAGTAATTGCTTATGCTATAAAAATGCTGTAATTCTTTTTTGTTATGCAGTAGAACTTGTCCTTGGATTTTTTACTGTGACTTGAACTAGAATTGATGGTACCTGTTGCCTGGATATGCATGGTGCAGCGTCACATGTCCTGTTAGCTTGTTCAGAAATTTCCATGGTCCTTTTACTGTGACTTCTCACGTAGTCTGTGGGTAAAATAACTATTGATTCTTGATTTCTTCAAGTACTAATTTGTCTTACTGAGAACTCAGCATGTAATGACACCTGTCATTTAGCAATTAATAGGAATTAATCCATGATAAGTAAAGCAAGCTAGAGCAATTCAAGAATAAAAGAGAAAAAAAGATTATTCCATATCTCTGAAGAGATTAATTTCAGTTTCATAACTCACTAATACTTCTCACAGATTTTGGTTATAATTAACAACTTAAAAATAGCTGCACTGTTAGGAGGCTCTGCTCTTTTTTTTTTTTTTTTTTTTTACCTTCCTTCTACATGCTGGCCTTAAATAGGTTGCACTGGAGACCTATCTTTGCAAAATTCCTTATGATAGTCTTCTCTATATTGCTTACCTCTCATTCTGACGGCATGATAGTCCAGTTCATCTATACCAGTTCTTTGTTAAGATCCTCTGAAGCACTGGGTTTTTCTGATCTCCCTCCTGAGGGCTGAAGTCCAGCAACAATTCAACCAGTGAATCATTAACTCTTGGAACTCACACCTGTTTTTCTGGCTCCGGATTGCCAACTTAAGTCAGAATTGATAAAACATGTTTGTCTTAAATCTACTTACTAAAATGAACAGCTCAATCTCTGAGAATTCAAGGAACAGAACGGGGTCATTTTTTCATGATCCCTTTGAGAGGGATGGCTACTCAGTGCTCAGGTTAATGTACTTGAGCTCAGAGTTTAGGTGTGCATATTTACTAGTGAAATTTGTATGTCCAGTACCATATTGTGCTGAGGCCAACTGGGTAAACCAGTCCATATTCATACTGCAGAGCTCCCAGGCACTAGGACTCCTTAACAGATTGCCATTTGGGAACAGGTCCTGATTCATGTCTGGGAATTTTGGGGAGAGTGGTAGCTGGCTGGTGCCACAGCCCTGATGGTGACATTTCCAGCAATTTAACAGGGAGGACAGTGTTGCATAAATGCAGCTTAGATGGATTTTAAGCAGTGTTAGCAAATCTAAGCCACCAACCTGTTCTCAAGTATCGTATGTTTCCAATAAAGCAGCAGAAACCTCTAATTAGAAGTACAAAGTTCCTGAAGCTGCTCTCAGGCAAACAAGAGACCTGAAGTCCATGTTCTTTTCTCATGGGACTTTTGATGTGTTACAATTTAGATGGTATTTAATAAAAACAGAAAAAATGGACAGAATAGAGAGAGTCTTAATTTGATTAGACAGGTTTCATCATGTACACTTTCCTAGGTCTCTGATTTTTCTTGTATTTGTGTTTTCATGCTAGGCCAGCCTCAGCAGGAGACAATAGTAATGCTGTACAGATGGTTGGGGTGTGGGAGCAGTATGGTGAAAGCCTCTCAGGTTGAAAACAGGATTCAGCCCCTCCCTCTGGTTTCTGCAAACCTGCTAGAGTTGTTAGGTTGTTGTGGAAAAAGCTGGTATGAATGTCACATCTGTCCTGAGAGAGCTCAGCCACTTCTATCTTAAACGGATGTAGACCTATACAGTAAAAATCCCAAAGAAAGTGTATTTTAGGTCTTTAAATGTAAGCATCTACTTCTGTCTGAGTTTAGGAGGTTCCTCAATTAGGGACATTGATCAACCCGTAGAGTCAGTCTGAGAGGTACCATCCTACCTTCATGCCAGAGCAGCCCTCTGGAGTTGTAGAGACATGTTTCTCCCCTTTGTGTGTAGGACCCTCAAATGTCCTCGTGGGTGCTTGCCTTGAGAGAAGGAGGTGTTTAATATAGGGACCACAGTGAAGGAATTATGAACATCACTGGGAATTACTGCATTGCATGATTTTTGAAGGAGTACTCAGTTTAAACATACCCAAGTTCAAATGCAGAACCAGAGCACTCCTTGAAAATATAAGAAAGAGGTGCTGTTGCTCTGTGCTTACTGAAGTGTGCCAGGGATTGGTTTTCATTTTACTGTGTGCTGTGGAAGGATTGAAGGGGAGCATGCTGGCCAGCTATGTTTCCCCGGGTGGTTGTTGAACAGGATTATGTGGGGATGTACTTTGTGGAGACATTTTAAAGTAATTTTCTGACAGTGTGCATCACATGTATGTTGGTTTGTAGCCACAGTGCTGAGTGACCCATTCTAAATTCCTGTAAAACTGTGGTTAGGAATTGTCAGGCACATATTTGTCATTGCTCTCTCTGGGAGTTTTCACTGTTGACCTTAATGTGTATTATGTGTGTGCACTTCCCATATCCTTGTCCATGTGAAATTACTGTAGCTTTCATCTTACCTCAGTTCTTTTGGTTTTGTGAAGGTTTGAATCCTGTCAGTATTTTTCCTCTCGAATTCTCGATGCCAGAGTGAGGTGTCCCAAGTGAAATTATGGTGTTACCTTTGGTCTTTGTTCACCCGTTAGACTACATGAGCACTCAAGTCAGGCTTGCAGGTCATACTGGAAACTCTGTCTGCTTGGCCCCTGTTAGTGCTGAAGCCTTGGCAATGTTGCACATCACTATTTCTGTTCTCTAGCTATGCCATATACTTTCTATTTTTTCTGATTCTCAAGATTCAGTTCCTTTTCTTTCATAAGTATTTAAATAAAATATATATTTTTAAGTGGTTCGTAAGAGCTCTGAAACAGAGACTGTGATATAAGTACATGTTCACTGTGCTGTATAGTGACGTACTGAGTTATCAACTGAGAGGTGTCCCAATGCCTCTTTTGTTTATAGATCTAAAATATAACACGTTTTAATCCATTTGACAGTGATCCTGCCTGCAGCATTGGATTGGAATGTTGCACAGAAAATACTGAATAGCCTTCAGGATGAGATGCAAAGTTTGCCTTTTATAAGCTAATAAATAGAGGCTCATTTTTGGAAATAACAGAGGAGAAGTGTGTGTGGAGGGCTTACAGTGTGAATGTAAGCCATCCACACACACTGTGAATCATCAGAACACAGCATGGCTGTGAAATAGGCAAATAGACTGTACTCAGCAGGTGGGGTTTCCAGCAAAGGTGACAAGCTCTCAGCACCATTGTACAAGACACTGGCAGGACCTCGCGTGAGCTCCTTGCCTGGTTCTGATTTACCAAGAAATACCAATGTCCTGGCATAAAGCAGTGAAATGTTTTGGCATAAATGATCATGGAAAACCTGTGTTACATGTGGAGGAACCAAGAGAACTCGACTTGTTTTTTAGCTAGCCAGTTAAGGGCAAGAGAAGAAATGGTCATTTTCTAAAAATGCAGCACAGGAATAAACTTCAGAGGGGAAGGAGGGCAATTTATTTCAGAGAGCATATATATAAACAGCTCAAATATAAATTCACTAGGCAGCGGTGAATTGAAACAGGCAAATATACCTGTCAGGAAGGTGGTGCTGGTTAAAGTCACACAGCACTATGGCGCCAAAAATACGTTTTTCAGCGCTCAGTACATGACCATCCCCAAAAGAGCACACACTTTCGTCAAGATTCTCACGTGGATCAGAGTTGTCTGAGTGACAAGGAGGAAAAAGTCAACGGGATTTTTCTAATAATTTAGGTTGCAACACAGTAGTAATCAGTGCCACTTTAATTGGCTTTTCTACAGATTCTTTGACAATGGTGTGTTTGCATAGTGCCATTGACCTTAGGAATTTTTCTTCAGTATTGTGCATTTTGAGCAAGTTAGTATGAGCCCTTTATTCACTAGCAAACACTAAATAGCTGCATTAAAAAAATTCTGTTGCTAATACTTAAATGTACAGCAAGAGGACTGTGGTTTCCAGAACAAAGTAATTTGGGGCAATTCCTAACTCTCAGTAGAAATTTTTGATTAAACCATTCTAAACCATTGAACCATTTGTACTGAAGCGTTTTGATCACGCATTGCAAGCAGTCAAATAAATGCTTTTATTTGATAGTAATGTTAAAGGAAACAAAAGGATAAAGAGGACTGCTGCATGGAAAGAGGAAGAAAAGCTATAGATGCACTCCAAGTGAAACACTGTCATTCCCCACACTTGATGCTGAAGGAGTATTCACTGCTGAATATTAACATGTAAACTTTCTGTTATACTGTTCATTAAAGTAGGAAAGGAAATTGCTGGCATTTACAACAAGCATCATGACTCTAAAGCATTGCTAAGTAAAAGCTAATCTGCTCAACTGGATTACATTAAATGACACAAAGAAACATCAGAGTCACTTACTGGGCTCTACAACTGAAAGCAGCAGCTCTTTAGTCAGGAGAAGTGTAGAAGCCTCAGCCTAAAACAGCCTCAGAGAGCAGTAGGATAGATGTGTTAGGCATTATAAAAATGTTGAATTTAGGGAGAAAAGACCATGGGGAAATCAGATGAGGACAGCTGAATTAACTGCGTTCTCACATCTAGAGTTGAAGCTGTTTTCAAGATTAGCCTCGTAGGGGAGTAGAAGCACAAGGCCAAAATCTCATCTGTATTTAACAGTTGTGCTAATCCTGAACTGTGCAGAATCTTTTATCTACAGCCAGATTTCCTGTGGGAAGAGCTGTACAGTGTCATGCTGCCAAGGTTTCTTTGCCACCTAATCCTACCAGAGTCATTCCCAGCACAGGGAGGAGGAAGAGTTATACCTTCACTGACAGAATAGAAGGTCAGCCTTGTATTTATCCACAGAAGTCCTGAAAACTGGGGACGATGCCACAGAAACTGACTTGTTTTCCATGTCTGCCTGCATCATTTTGCACTGCTGATTTAAGTGCCCTGCAGAGCTTTTTTGTAGGGAAGAAAGAAAGAAAATGAACACAGTAATCTCCGTTTCCAAATTGCTGGACCGGAACCCACTGCATTTAAGTTGTGGAAGGAGACGATAGCATTGAGAGGCGAGAATTCTGTTGTGGTTATTTTTGCTGTGGTCTTGCTCTCCTACGGCAGAGCCTGCAGGAGAAAATGTGCCTGTGCCTTGGGTGCTTCAGTGATAATGCTGGCTTCTGCAGTTGCAACTGAAGCACAGGCATGTGCTGCTTGCCACCAATTTTCCCATGAAAACAAAGCATCTGGCAGGAGAAAATGGACAAACGAGACTGCATCTTAAATGACTCTAGTGGATCTGTTTGAGCTAGTCTCTCCATGCTCTACGTCGAATCCTCTCACTGAATAGATTAAAAACTTCATATCCACTGTGAGTGCTTTAATGAGCAGTAAACAGTTTTCAAGCCTTGAATCAAAAAACTTGTTGAAATTGGCTTGTGTATTCAGTCAGCTGCCTCAGCAAATATTTTTCTTCCTGTGCTGTACACAAACCAGCAGATTGCAGAGCATCCTTGAATAAAGGGAGAAAGTAAGCATTCTCCCTCCACTTACAAACTGCTCGTTTTATTACATCTATTTTCTTAATTCCCCAGCTCAATTCAGTAGTGAATTTCCAGTGCACAGCCTTGTAGAAGATGTAGGATGTATTTAGTGTTAACAATGTTATTAATCCATTAGCTGATCTCCTGCTCTAAATCCTACTGCTTAATTTCTGTGTAATATCCAGGCTCCTTGATCAATTTGCATGTGCATGTTAATTCAAATTCATAAATAAAAGCTGTGCAACTGGCCGTAGTCATGCCTGTGAACATTGGTGTGTTTGCAGACTGTCCACACCTCATGGACACCCTCCGGGACATAGTTACAGCATTGCAGTAGTCTATTTTTTACTAGAAAACATTGAACTAGAACATCACTTACTTGTAATCTTTATAATCAATTTGTCTTCATAGAATTATTTTTTTTTAATTTACAAACCCCTGAAGATATTTCAGCCTACATGCAGATCTCATTGTTGTGGTTTGAAATCCATAAGCTGTATGTTTTCCTTACCTTCTGCAAACTGCATTTTCTACAAATTTGTGCAGAACAGAATGAAAACCACTGCATTAGGAGGCAGCATACTTATAATATGCATAAATTTGGAGCTGAATACAAGAGACTGATAAATAGTGTATCTTCATCATTTATGGATGGATTTAGATGTGAGGGAATGTTCACATTCCTTAAGAACATCACATCTTTTCTCAAGGTATTTTTTTTCATTGCTCTTCTAATTTAACTTTGTATAGCTGTTGATCTTCTTCATGGCTATTGAGGAGGAAATCTCTTGTTTGAAAGTGGCCCTGGATTTCTTTGAAAGTAGATATTACTCAGGCAGGTTCTTGCATGAAGACTTTAGTCAGGTTGTGTTACTCCATTTCTTTTAATTCCAGTAGAGTATTTTATTGTATCATATCCAGCTACCCTGAAGACTGTAGAATGAAAAGAACTTATTACAGTATTTATTTAAAAACAGACGCTTGAATCTCAGAATTATTTAGTGGAAATGACATAACATATTCATCCCATTTAACTTAAAGAACTACAATTGCCTCTGTTAGGTGGGAATTGGCCCTCCTGTTTTCTTGAGAATCCAAGTAAACTGGTCATTCAGACCTTGCTAGAGCTGTTTTCTACATGATTTTGAAGACAGGCTAACAGCATGGCATCATAGTCTATAATAAGAAAAGTACCTAGTCTGTTTCTTCTTTGCTCCCTGCCTGACATAGCAGGATGGAACGAGGTAGAATCTGGTGGTTTGGGTGCCATCAACAACTTTGCTGGAGCTGAAGGTGTGTTGTTATGAATCTTTGCATTCCAGTCATGAGCAATTTTCAAGCAACAGTGAGCTGTCTTTGAGTATCAGAAAGTTAGGCATACACTTGGCAGAAGTGATACTTCTGATTCTGATAAGATGGGCTGTGTGATCTTGCAGGTTGTTTCATATTGGTTTGCATGTGTTCAGACTCCTGGAATTTTCTTTTGTATCTTCCTCATTGATCTGTGCTTCAGTACTGTTGTGCATCAGCATTTTCTTTCTCTGTGACAGATTGAAAAGAAAGGAACAGTCAGCCCTGACATGGCTTTCCATTTGGAATATTTCCTTCAGATCCCCTCTAACTTTGTTCTTTTTTAGACGAAATTATTTTAGACAGTTTTGCTTTCTTTAATTTCTTTTAAACTGTGACAAGACTTTTTCTCCTTTTTCCATCCTTTCCTGTTGTTTTGTAAATTGGCCTTGGCAACCTGAAAACTGGTGAGTTAAATGGTGTAATATTGGCTTATAAAAGCACTTTGCTTGCTGTACCAAGATACTTTTATCTTGTACTTATGAACTTATCATTTTTCTGTGTTCTTTTTAAAAAGAAATTAGGCAAAGAACATAAAGCTGATTAAGAAGCTTTGAAATGGTCTTTGGATTGTTCCAAGTATCATAAATGTAAATTCATTGAAAGTCTGTTTTCTGGCGTGGTACCAAAATATATTGCCATAGTTTCAGCAAAAATTGTTGAAATAGAAAACAATGTTAATAGAGAACACAGTTCATCAGCCACTGAGAATCTTATTTTATGATCTAATGGCACATTTTAGCCTGCAGTAATAGATAAGATTTCTTAGTTCTTATGATTTGCTACTAAGCATAGAATTTCAAGATCATATTATTTGATTTGGACTAACTTTGGATCACAGTTGTGCTTATTTTCAATCTGGTCACATTCTATTAATTCTTTGGTAATGCATCTGACTTCACACTCGGGTAAATCAAACAGATGAACAAAAATATACGTATTAAGAAGTCTTAGAATAACTTATATTCCACTGCTGGTATTTTCTGAAAAACAAACAAACCAAAAAAGAGGTCTCTAGGATGCTATAACCACATCTGCTTACAGTTTGGTTCTGAGAAACTGACAGTCTGACCGAAATGAATAATTCTAGAATACACTGCTAATTCTTGGCCACCATATAAGGTGATCATTTTGTGTACTGTATATGATGTCTAACCTCTCATTACAATTGCTGTGTCCTTTTACTTGTTACAAATTTCTACTTACTAAGTTGCAGTGACATCAAAGAAAAAATACTCAGATAAGGAAATCTTTAAATTAGTTAAGTAAAAAAAAAAAATCAGCAGCATAAGTCTTTCATCTTGACCTAATTTACTTGAAATTCTATGCCTGATGTGAAGATTAATAACAGGTGGCCTTGTAGGGAGCACTCAGCTTGAGCGTAATGTTCTAGTTGTTCTTTTATTATCCCAAACATCTATAACTAAAGGATTTTTTCACCATGCCCTTTGTTCACAATATGGGACTGTAATTGAGTTCATATTTCTCGCCCAACCTTTCAGCTGTAATTAATATTTTATTATATCAGATTTTATCACTAAATAGCCTATCAGCAGGGTATTGAGCCACACACGTGCTCCCACACACATACACACACAAAA
>WAAE01049713.1:0-11131 GCA_013400495.1 Nicator chloris | reverse complement strand
TGGGAAACCAGTGGGTGCTGTGAATGGCAGTTTTGGGGCCAGGTGGAAGTGGACATCTGAAATGGCATTAAATGGCCATGTTTACACTACTGACTCCCCAGCAAAGAATCAAATTTGTGGGAATAAACTGGGATTTTGTAATTTGGAGATAGTGTCCTATCACAGTGTTACTCCCAGGTACAAGCAAAGGGATTTTGACTTGTCCATGGGCAGAATCTGCCCATTGGGGTGAGTGCTCCGTGTACCCGCATTCACAGCCTTGTCATGCATGTCACTGCATAGCCACTTACCATATGTCAGCAGGATTCTTGCACTGTTTATAAATGTTAGAAAAATTCTCCATGTCTGTGTAACTGATACCCATCTGGAAGTAATTTGCAAACTATTGAAATGGCAATGGTCAGAGTCAGAGAGAAGCAGACCACCAAGGGTTTTGCCTTAGCAGTTAATGATGTGTATTCTTCAGAAAATGCTAACATAAATATGCTGCAGCCTTAAACATTATATGGAAACTAAAAATTCTTGAAGAACTTGGCCATGGTTTTCTAACCACACCTAAAGTATTTATAGAAAGCTAGAAGAGGTAAATATAACTAGATAATGCAGTGTTTTTAGAAAGTTTTAGAAACCATTTTCCAGTGTGAATTTTTAACTAGAATATTCAGGTCGTGTTATGTTTTGATGACCTTTTTAAAAGATGGCAGTCCCTTCCAATATGTAAAGTTATCTAAAGTAGTTGGATTTTACTCTCTATTTGTGAATGATCTGCTAGATTAATTAAAAAGGCAGTCTCTTATTGAGGAAGGCAAAATCAAAATTATTTTTATTCTTGGCCAGTTTTCCAGTCTGTCTTCAGAAACTTGAACTGCTCCAGTAAAGGAGAAGTATCTTGGACTTAATGACCTTTTAAGCTTGTTTTGATTTCCACTCTTAACCCTTTAGAATGTTGTCATCTTATTTGCCCTGCACTCATGGGCAAAATTTAGATGATAAGCTTTTAGCTGTCTGGCTGCTGGTTCATGTGAGAAGCAGAGGACTGAAATCTGTTCCATATCTATCCATAGGTTACTTGTGACAGAAGGATGTGATTGTCTAAAGGAGAGCACAGGTGATTTCCCAACCAGTCAGCCTTGGGCAGGGCCCTGACCTTCTCCAGCAAGGGTTCTGGAGGGTGCTCTCCACTCTTTGACTGTTGGGTATAAAAACCATATCACATGCAGTAATACTGCAAGGAAAATAATCCTTCCTGAGAGCACCAACAGCCACAAGTGCACAATTAACTTCCAGATGTGTGCTGATACCAAGATCTGTTGTTGTGTTTGTTTTTTGTTCATACATGATATAAAATAGTCTCTCCCCTGTGATACTACCTTCAGATACTGTTCGTTTTATCAGGCAAGGGCAAAACTTTCTTATTTAATGGCTGCTTGAAAATGCTTGAGGAAATTAATAAAAGGAAGAGTTAGATCAGTAAAACTTTTCTCTTTTCTGAAACACAATGCTAATCTGCTTTTGGAGAGATGAATAAACAGTGAAGTAGAGACCACACACGTGCAACTAATTCTTGCAAGAAAATAAATAGTGCGACAGAGTACTTGCTTGACTATTTAATCATATCCATGTTGATTACAAGTCTTAAGAGGGATTGCTTAAATATCTCCTCACCTCCCCTCCCTAGCCAGAGTCTCTGATCATGGCTTTTCATTGACAAAGTATATTTCAGGAACATATGGAATAATTGTATACGAGCAGTGAAAATGAGGTGGATTTTTGCCATAAGGTTGTAATCAGGAATTATCTGCAAGGGAGATGTCTAGAGATATTTTCCCTCTTGACTGCAGCTGAAGGTGACCACCTGGCTGAAATGCCACAGCTGCTTGTTTTAGTAATATGTTTCAGTGTGTAATTTAGATGGTACCCTTCCTCCTGATTTCTCCATCAGCACCAAGTTGTATTATCCTTGGACAGGGAGAGGGAATATTGTGTCTTTTTTATTACCTGAGTTTTATGAATAAGACATGTCTTGGAGTGGAATAATGGCTGGGCTGTTAGTTTAGCATGCAGTGTCTTTCCTCATCTGGCTGTGGAACACTTGATGGAAAGACTTGCCTTGTCCTTCAGTGCTAGGTCTTTTAAGAGCAGTATTTTCAAGGTGGTTTGTGAATGTTGATGAGATGACACCTCAGCAGAGTCTGAGGAACAGGCAGAAATCTTTCTTCAGCTGCTTTTTTACAACAGCAGCCCGTGTAGATACCAGCTGTTGGTTCCTCAAAAATAGCCACATGACATGGGGTTGGAAGCCAGTGAGTACCCTATGTCGGTCTACCAGCTCTGAATATTTGAACAGCTGGAGGAGGTGATTTCCTCAGTTGATCCAGCCTGAATTCCAAGGGGTAAAATTTTAATGAAAAAAATGCAAGGGGTAGGTTTCTCGTGTGGTAGCAAGTTAAAAGCCTAACAACTTAAGCAGCCAGCTCACATTAGAAACGCTTGCTGCTTTGTGTGCGCTGGAGCTTTAGAAAGCCGTCAGCGTGTTGGAACTTGCACCTTCCAATTCTAGTCAAGACAAACCTTTAGGCAAAGACTCCCAAGTAGAATTAACCACAGTCAGCTAAGATATTTTTAAACATCACTTACTTGGTCTGCATTAAATGTTAAATGATGTTTCAAAACATGTTGGCCAACCTGTGTTTAATTAGTGTTTTCTTATCTCTGTGACTCCTAAATCAATGTGATTCTGGATGAGTTTTAATTATGCTGATACAAGAATATTTCTGTAGCTTAGAAGGTTCTTGCTCTGCTTGACAGCTGCATGTTTTTTCCTGTTTGTGGGGATAGATGTTAGTAGGTTGAGTAAATTCCATTGTTTTTAGGAGATGAGGGAAGTTTCTTTCTTTCCAGTTTCTGTTTCTACATGTTAATTTCCGAAGTTGACATGGTTGTGTATAAAGGATCCCAAGACTGGTTATTCTGCTGCAAGAACTTCTAGAGGACAACAAAACTTTCCTCATTTGTCATTTTTTTTGAGTTTCAGTGTTCTGCTCACATGCACACACACAGAAGCTGGCTTAGCTAAATGGCCTGAAGGCTGAACTTTGTGGTGTGTTACACTTCAAGACCAGTCTTACAAGCCTTAGTTATTACGCTGCCTGAGTTGCCAGTCTCGGGCTGTCTGAAAGTATAAACTGGATAAGAAACTTCTGGAGGCTGAGCATAACTTGAGAAGCTCTTAAGCTGTGTTCTCTCCAAGTACAGTTCTCCAAATGGTGCTTCTACCATACAGTCTTCCCTCCTTCTCCTTTCAGTTTCAGAAATTGGAGCGTGGAACAAAAGATATGTGTGTGTGAGTGATCAGGTAGATGCTTTGAGGCTGGGGTCTCAAGAGTCATCACATGAGCTTTATGAAAACTTTAGACAAAAAAAGGAGAAAAATCCTGTATGTTGAAGGTAAATGCCTTATCCTCTGAGAAATTAATTGAGTAAATACTGTCTTCATAGTTTCGTAGTGTGACACTGTATGTTACCGTAAGAAGAAATGGTGATGTCATTCTTTTACCTCCTTTCTTCCCCTCTGCTTGGATGTTTGTATTCTTGTATTTTTTTTTTTTGTTAGTACAGAGGTACTCTTAGCTAATTAGCCTTGGCAGATATCCTGGCACAGAAATAGTAACTGGACTCCTATAAAGTTCTTTTTCCTGCCCTTCTTATGTAAAGGTAAAATTCTAGATGATTCTGTTAAAATATTTGCTTTTATTTCAGGTGGAAAAAAGCTAATGGTCAACCTAAACTGAATCAAAGAGTCATACTGAAAATTCCCTCCATTTCTCTAAGGTCATGAAGGTCATTCATTTGTATCTGCAAAATATGCATCCGAAGTGGTTAGAAAACCAGTAACAGAAGTTTAATTGCTGAATACATGTAGACTTCATCCACTTCCCCATTTTGCATTGTCACTTGCTAGGTGCATGGTCATTGAAAGATCCCATGCCTGGATAGCCAATAAATGCCAGGACAAGAGACAAGGCTGTATGAACAGACCAAAGCAACTTTGAGGATTTACTGTATCAGCAGCAATTTTTTCACCTTCTCATGTCTGACCATATTTCATGGTCTTGGAAACCTTCTGAGCATCCAAATAGCACTATCTGCTAAAAGTACAAATCTGTAGTTAATTGAGTTGTTGCATCCTGGTTGATCAAAACCAAACTCAGTGGCTTTCATCTCTGTGTCTCTGCTGTGCAGACTAGGAAAGTGAAATGCATTATTACCTGAGTGTTGAGATAGCTATCAAGAGAAAGGTCTGTCTGGCCTGTGGTAAAGCAAAGGAAAGTTACCATGACATAGTACAAGATGTGCAAAGGCAAGTAGGGAGAAGAATATGTATTTTATAAAATATATTCTGCATTTTGCTTCGGAGAAGAGAGGAATCAAAATTACTTGCTGCAACAACTTAGCTTTTCTTCTGTAGACTAGGTGTTAACCAGTTTTCAAGACACCGTGGTATCATTCCTTATGTTTATGACATGTATGTTCATGTTAAAAAATATATGCAAATTTCTGAGGTTTTTTGCTGCAGAATACTAGTTGAGATTACAAAGACTGCTCGTTTCAACAACTCACAGTGTATAATAATTGCTTTATGTTACATTATTTCTTTCAGTGCATGTGTTGCAGCCTGTGGGTTCTACTTCGAGGTCTTGCCCAAATAGAGATACTGCTTGAAAATGAAAGGGTAGAGCATATTTTGCATGGTTGTAAATGCTTACTTTCCTGAAAATCCATTGTAATTTATTTTCCTGTTTTTGATAGACCATGAAAAGCGTTAGCATAGAGCATATTTTGTCTTACAGAAGATGCTGGTGACTCTTGCAGACAATTTAACCATAGAACTTATGAATGAGCTTTAAACTTTTTCATCAGTCAGTTTAGTTTACTTAGGTATTTTAGCTTTTTAGACCAGAAATGCGTTTTGAAAACAAGCAATTATCTTAAAGCTCAGTATAACTTCGGGAAAGCTGTAAATGCTGGAAGGGGAAAGATCATGACAAGAAGTGGAGTTGGTGCAGTTTCATTGCTGTTGTAGTTACAGTCCTCTTTCTTCAGTCATGATGTCTTGGTGTACGTACTCACAATTTTATAAATAATGGTTGAGGTTGTGTAATACTAAAACTACTACAAGAAAAGGAGGAGACAAATGCATTGTCTTGGTGTACGTACTCACAATTTTATAAATAATGGTTGAGGTTGTGTAATACTAAAACTACTACAAGAAAAGGAGGAGACAAATGCATTGTCTTGGTGTACGTACTCACAATTTTATAAATAATGGTTGAGGTTGTGTAATACTAAAACTACTACAAGAAAAGGAGGAGACAAATGCATTTTCTATTAGCGGCAGCAAAATCAAGTATCCATTCAGTTTTGTTAAATTGGTGTGGAGGAATTTGGAGTAACCTCTAGGCAATAGATTGGCTTCCCAGTAATTCAGCAGGGTGCAGCTGACAAAAGTCCCAAAGGGGCCATTTGCTACTCACAGATAGGCAAAGCCAAGTTTAGTCTGGAGACACAGCTTCCATTTACCAGCTCCTGCCTTTCTGCAGCTGCCCATCTTGGGTAGGAGCTGTCTGCAGAGACGTGTGCCCTCCCCAGGCAGAGCATCCACCCCTGCACAAGGGATGCAGTGAAACCCTGTGTTTTCCTGCAGGTGACTGTACTTCTCCTGTAGAGCTTTAAACCTTGATTAATAAATTGTAGCACATAAATATGCATCATCTGTTAAGAAAAACAGAATTCTGTTCCAAAGTGACCGCTATTTTGGCACAGATGGAAACTGAAGCTCTTTTTTAGGTTTGAGGAAGCACTTGCTGGGCGTCATGGATTAAGTTATCTATAAGGCATTTGCAACAGTTACTTCTGTTGTGGGAGAACTTAAAGTAAAATTCAAGTTTGTATTTGGAAAACACAGAGAACTCAGAAAAAGTGGAAGTTAGGGACAGGCATGTAAAGATAGCAGAATGGTTCAATGTAAGACAGCACAAAATGTAGAGTTTGCAAAAATACTCTGGTGGAGAAGCAGTGTAGTGTTTTCCAATGGGATGAAAATAGGTAGGTAAAAGTTGGACAGCTAAAAGTAGATGTTGGCCAGGCAGAGGAACAATGATGGATATGAAAGGTTCAGGCTTGGTTAAACCTTGAAATAGGAGTCTTGGGTCTTACCACAAAGCAGCTAATGTAGAAGTAAAAATAATAAATCAGGTGTTTTATTATGACATGTCAGGATTGCAGTCTGCATCACTATTTGAATTTGATCTGTGGAGAAAGTAGCCATTATATTTTTATCAGAGACAAGATAGACAAAAGGTTAGGAGCATACCACCAAGAGGAAAAGAAAAACCAACCCCAAATCCACAGCAAATGCTTCTGAATGATCATAAGACCTTCAGATGGACAGAAGGAGATGAAACTCTCTGCTCAAGTATCCTAAGGTTCACTACTATCCAGGATGCAAGATGAGGAGAGAGGTTTCCAAGAAGTTTTATTGTGTCCTGTCATAATAAGACTGATGGATTTAATTGTTACAGTACTTCAAACACCCTCCCTGACTTCTGGAGCAACACCAGTGATTAACTTGGCTTGGTTAACATGCAGCTGGGTTGCCAGACTCATAATTGCAAAAGTTTTAATTTCCCAAAAGAGAGAAAACAGAGCTGCAGTTTCAGTGCAAGAAACCAGGCTTACTGTGCACTGTGGGAATGACACACCATGAAAGGCAAGTCTTCAGCTACATTGTATCCTGATGTCTGTAATAACCGTAAGGTGTCCTCCACATCTTTCTTTCTGTGTCACTTAAAATAATGATGAAAGAGTATTGCTCACCTCTGTGTGACAGGCTCACAGAAGGATTTTGTTCTCCATATGTCCTACTCTGTTATCCTGCTATGCTGAAATTCATTGTGTAAATTTGAATTTGTCCAAATTTACCAGTAAAACACTCAATATTTATTTTTAAAGTAAAAATAGAAAACTGCAATGTTCAATGCTAAGCTATTACAAGAAAGATAACTACTGTGGCCATACATTATAGCTTTGACTCCACTGGAGAAACCTCCAAAGTTTAACTCAGATGCATTAATTCCAGATACCTGCAGTCCTTGGCAGAGTAAACAAGAGGAGTCAGGATTGAATTGGCAGAAAAATACATGGTCAGTGTGATACACATTTACATCCCAATTCAGATGATGCCTGCTGCTGTGTCTGTGCCTTGAGAAGTAAGAGATAGCAAGTAAAGTTTTCTGTGGCCTTATAGAAGGCATAGCAGGACACTTTATAATTGTCTGTTTAATTACATTTTTACTGTCTTTGTGGGTGAATCTGTTTTGCAGCTTGTTGCCTTTTGGAGAAAGAGCTCTAATGAATGGTGATGTTCTGTGGTTCAGTGGCAAGAGATGGACTTTCAGACCAGGTCTCTGTAACCATTTCCACTCATAATGAAGGGAAGGATAGGTACTAGCCCTTGATTGTGTAAAGGTAGGACTGCCTTAAGGTGCTGCTTTGTAACAATGTGAAGTTGTCCCACCACAGAGCAGAAGTTTCCAGGGCTGCTCTCAAGCAGAATAGCGAGTTTTGTTGTAAGGAGATGAAAGCTGTGTCCTTTCTGTTGTGCTACAGTTTTGGCCTTGATAAAACTAAACTAGCCCATTTACCGTGTGTGTGAGAGAGAGAAACAGAGATGCTTTTAAATTATTTAAGAATAAATATTTTTAAGACTTGCTGAAAGAAGGTGACATGGAAAACCTGACTGGATTATTTCAATGACATCCTAATTTATAATGCTGTATGTGTGCTATACTGTATGCTATTAATTTATCCATTCTCTCTTTAAAATGAACCTGGTTATGTAAAGAGAAACATTTCTATCCTCTCAGCTGCTGCATGGGAAATGTGTTGAGAGCAGTGTGTGATACACTGATCTTTGCCTGCTTGAGAGCTGCAGATGGAACCTCCTCATGAGCAGCTCCCCAAGGCTAGGATGTGAATGAGAGATGTATATTTGGCAAACTGATTAGTAAAGCCTTTGAACACTTCCTGGAACACTCCCAGATAGTGGAGAAATGGAAATGTAATTGATCACTAGGGTTGGGTTTTTTCTGTTGGTTGCTTGGCAAAAGGCTGAAGAAGCAGCAGTTGCCTTGAGGAAAGCAAAGTCCTACTGTTAGAAGTCACACAAGTCCAGCTCTGGCTTTGTAAATTGTTTCCAGTGCTCTTCAGGTTGTTGTTAGTGACTATTCAACTGTATTTAGTTTAGCTTTTTTGAAGCTGAAGTAATAATCCCCCAGTCTCTTTGGGAGAGGGAGCAGATGCCTGACAAGCCTCACACACACCAGATTAATGGGGAACCTTGGCTGAGCTGCAGCCAGAGCTGCCTGACACATTTACCAGGGCTGCCACTCCTTGAATTGTGTAATATGTAATCAGAGTAGTGCTTGTATGCAAAATGATTAGGTGCTACAGCCTCAGTTAAATTTTGTTTGATTTAAGGATTTGTATTATGCTGTTTCAAACACATTGTAACATGAACATGTTTTGCAGATTACTGGCTGGCTGCTGTAGAGACCCAGCACGTTTCATCAGTACTTCTTTCTGTTTACAGTGAACTTCTTAAGAAATTGTTAGAAATACATGAAATATTGCAAACCTCCCTCCACATCCCCCCAGATAATCAAGTTGATTTGGACAGCTACTGACAACAAAATGAATTTTAGGGGAATGTTTAGTTGCCATCTGGAAATTTCCATTAATGTTACAAATTCGAAGTACTTGAAAAATCATGTCTCAGCTCTAAAATTCTGAGGTTGCTTGCAGACAGGAAATTTCAAGAATAAACATACATAGATTCTTCTTTTTGTCTTCTGGTTTCTGAGTTGTTTGATTATACTCAAGCCATGCACACAAACTTTTGTCGGCAGTCAGCAGATGTGGGGTTTTTTTAAAACATGCTTGTAGTGATGTCAGAACCATAGCAACTGGAGGGTGTGTGAAAATACCAGCACTAAAACCCAACATCTACCTTAACAAGCAAGAGTTAACACAGCTCTTTAAGATAAGGATCTTTTGCTGTCACCTTCTTGTTCATGAAGGTGTTCTTGTCCTCTTCTCCCTTGGTTTATGAACACAACCATCTGCTTTTGAGAAATTGATTTAATAAAGATAACTAGCATCCTCTCTATCAGGCAGCATTTTATTAAGTCACTAATTCTGTTGCAAGCAGATTTATGTAAGCATTAAGTGCTTTGGTAATCTCTTATGTAGTTAGAGGAGAAGATAAAAATGTAATAACATTGCTATGTTCTGGCAAGCTGATACTTTAGATGTTGCTCTTGTTATTTTCTTTGTTTGCCTCTTAGAAATAGTATTTTCCCTTTACTGTGTCTGGCTTGCTTCACAGAGCCTTGTAACAGCAGAGGTGGGTTTTGATATTCTGTAACCTTTGTGAAAGCACATTGATTGTTTATTAATTATTAACAGTTCTTGGATTGTACATAGTACTTCCACGGATTATTTCATTGCACAACCTTGTCCAACATTTCTTTTGTTTACCTTGGATATGAAACCCAAGTCTAAAAGCAAATAGTTTGGCTGAAACTTTTGCATCTTTTGTCAGTTATGAATTAGCAGGTACTTTGCATTATTGTCTTTACCCTTGATAAAATACAGCTATTAGCAGCTCAATCAAGGCTGTACTGCACAGGATCTGCTGGTCAGGGGAGTGGTAAAATGTTGAATTAGAAAAAAAAAAGAGTGGGGGAAGGGGGAACAAGCTGTTTGAAAGCAGCTGTTTTGACTGCTGTTTGTGCTTTCCTGCTTTGTATTCTGCACCATCTCCTGTCTTTATTACTTTTAATATCACAGTGATTTTCATAATTTACTTTGTCTAGCAGTCCAAATTTGAAACCAGCCACATTTTGAGAGAGAGAGTGTGTATGGCTGAGAATCCTGTTCCATTTCTCCCTGCCCCAAAAGAGTTTCCTTTATTGAAAAGTCAAAAAGATGAAATATTACCAATATTATGTGATGGTTATATCAGCAGGTGTCTTTGTCAGCTGCTAGCACTTAGAGAACATATCACTTGCTTGTGAATTTTGTTTTCATATTTGGAATTCTCACAGAGACTTCTGCTGCTTTACTGTAGCATGTAGCTGTTTTTACATAAATTCATACCTCATTTAAAAACTACTGTATAGATTAAAAATGTGTGGGTACCAGAGCATGTGTTTAAGTGGAGCAATGCTGAAAGCCAGAGGATTGTGTTGGTAAGTGCACTTTCAAACCCAGTACCCTAAGAAGGTTCTTCATCATTCTAGGGTGTGTTTTGTCTAGCACGTTTGCAAAAGAATATCCACAAGGCTGAATAATGCATCCTCATTGTTAAAAAATGTGCTGTAAGCAAAGTAACTGTTACAAACTTGGAAGGTTGTGAATGTGGCATAATTGAATGCAAAATGCATAATTGCAAGATTTGATATAGGAGTGATTTTCCTTGTTAGATGGTTGTAGAAGTACTGCATTTTCTGACTGAAATTATTATTGCAATTTTTTTCCAGGCGACTGGCTGGCAATGACCTTACTTTTATCCACCCAAAGGCCTTGTCTGGGTTGAAAGAACTCAAGGTTCTGTAAGTAATTGGGTTTTAGAGCTTCATAGCTAGCTGTATGCTTTCTTAGTGCATAGCCAGACTGTTTACTGGTAGGCTGAAGGAAATTTTTTTGCCCTCTGTCCTCCTAAAGTATAGCTCTCCTACTTTTTTTTTTTTCTCTTTCCAAAGCCTGCTGGATATGGTTAAGATGACAGTGATGAACTTGACTAAACTATAATTACTGCATTTTATTAGAACACTTACTTGTTTCTGAAGTATATCTTGTAGCAGAAGAATCAGAGGAAAAATCCTAAAAAGGGCATGTAAGCTTTTGTTGTTCTCCACCCCTTCAGCATACTCTGTCAGGTGTCCTGACATTAGCAGTACTATTACTTAGAGGTTTAATATGCTGTCTGAATTGTTCCCTATGGCAATAGAAACAATTGCTACAGTATGATGCTTCTCTAGGTGAAAATGCCTTACTATTAAAAAAATCT